>VDFB02383392.1:0-60979 GCA_007258455.2 Sequoia sempervirens | reverse complement strand
CGCCTCCAAGACACAACAGCAGGCAGAAATGAAGACAAAACCCCCAGATGTGCACAAAAGACCCACCCAGACAGCGCACAACAGAGAAAAGGACCAGAACGAGCTAGGGCGCGGATGCCCTAGCTCGGCTCCCGAGCACACAGACCAAAGCCATCCATTTATATACTATATTTTTAATATTTATATACACTATACATTATTAAATATAAATATAATTTAACTTTTTATATAATTATTAATTGAATATAGTATAAATTTAATATTCATCTATATTTATTTTTTAAATATATATTATATTTATTAAAAATGATTAAAATATTATATATATATATATATGCGCAAAAGTGGCAAGCTACTATATTATATTATATTATATTATATATAAAATATTACAAAACCTGGTTCAAAGAGCATATCAACAAGAAAGAACCAGGAAGAAAATATTCGGTTATAGCTTGATTTGATACAAGTTTATACAAAATCATCTTGATAATAGAAAATATTAAATATATTAGAAGTTTAATATTTATTTATATTTATTAAAAAATATATTCAGTTTATATTTATTATTACATATTATATGAGATATGATGTGCATATTATTGAATATAAATATTATATATACACTCTTTTTTCCTCCCACCCTATCTCGATCTCTCTACCTCTACCCCCTCTCTATTACTTTTCTCTATCACCTCCTATATCTCTCTCTTGCCCCTCTATATATTCCTCTCTACCTCTCTTTATATCACTTCCTATATCTTTATCTATCTCTCCATCTTCCCCTCTCTCATTGTCTCCCTCTTTCTATCTCTATTTCTCCCTCTCCCTCTTTCCCTCTCCTTCCATCGCTCCCTCTTTATATGCTTATCTATCTTTCTCACACCACCTCTATATTTCTCAAGTTATATCTATCTCCATCCCTATCTCGCCCTCTCTCCTTATCACTCCCTCTCTCTATTTCTCTACTTCTCTTTCCTCTCTCTATTTCTCTCCTCCTTCTCTCCCCCCCTCCTTGTCTATCTATTTATAAATATATATATCCCTCTCTATATCTCTCTCTCTCTCACTCATACACTCACACCCTCTTTCTCCTTCCCAACCTCTCTCTATCTCTCTATCTTTTTTCCTATCTATACCTCTCTCTATTACTTATCTCTATCACCTTCTTTCTCTCTCACTCTTGCCCCTATACCTCTCTCCCTGCCTCTCCCTCCCCCTCTCTATCTATATCTCATTATGTCCACCACTATCTCTTTCTCTCTCACACTCCTCTCTATCTCGTTCTATTTATATCTCTCTACATCTATCTCCCTATCTCTCTCCCTATACATCGATATCCTTTCCCTCTCTCTCTCCCTTCTCCTCTCTCTATCTTATTCACTCCACCTCTCCCTCCATCTCTTCTACTCTATTTCTTGCTCAATCTCTCTCTTACTCATCTCTCTATCTCTTTCTATCCATATCCTTCTCTACGTATATCTCCCTATCTATCTATCTTCCTATCTCTTTTATCTCTTTTCCCATCCCTCTCTATCTCTCTATACCACCCTCTATCTATATCTCTCCTTATCCCTCTCCTTCTCTCCTCCCTCTTCTTCTCTCTCCCTCAAAGACATATCTCTCTCTCTCTCTCTCTCTCTCTCTCTCTCTCTCTCTCTCTCTCTCTCTCTCTCTCTCTCTCTCCTTCCTCTACCTATCTCTCTCCCTCTCTCTCCATCCCTCTCCCTATATCTCCCTCTCCCGCTCCTTCCCTATCCCCAGGTATTTATCTTTATATCTCAACCTCTCTCTCCTTTTATCCTCCCATATATCTCTATATCTATTTCTTTCTCTTCCCAATTATCTATCTCCCCCTATTTCTATCTCCCTCTCCATCTTTATTTGTCTTTCTCTACTTCTCTCTATTTTTATACCTCTTTATCTCTCTCCCTCCTCCCCAATCGCTCTATCTCCTTATATCTCTATCTTTCTATCACTCTGTCTCGCCATATATCTCTCCCTATCTCCCCCTCTCCCTCTCCCCCTCCCTCTTTCTCTTTACCTCTTCCTCTCTATCTATCCCTCTATATCTCTCCCCCTCTATCTCTTTATCTCTCTATCTTTATTTCTCCCTCTATCTCTCTCTATGTCTATATCTATTTGTCTCCCCCTTCCTCTCTCGTTCTATATCCATCTCTACCTCTATCTATTTATCTCACTCTTCCTCTCTCACTTTATATTCATCTCTACCTCTATATTCCTCTCTCCCCCTCCATTTCTAGAAATGTCTCCCTCTCTCTACCCATCCATTTGTCCCCCCTCCCTCTTCATAGACCTTCATTGTCTTCTTGATTTAGAGGTTTTCTTTCACTCATTTTTAGAGACCTTTGTTGTACAAATAATATCATTTTATGTATGGCCAACTAATTGAACTCATGTAATACACAAATTTATGCAAAAAATAGGCTTAAATTTTCCCTAATTGACATTCCAGACCTCTTCGATGTACCCATTGCACACCAAAGTGCGATTGCTAGTTTAAAATATGTGAAAAATTGAATAATTAAAACAATACCAATGATTTGTAATGAATGTAAACTATGATTTATACAATAAGCTATATGTTTATCCTTTGCTTCGTGAGGAAAATATAAATTAAAAAAAAGAGAGAATATGTGGAGATTTGATTTCTAAAAAATTAGTTTTTTAAAGTAGTGATATTATTTCTTTGATTCATTAGAAAAGAATATGCTTTAGATTTGATTTCTTAAAAAATAAGTATTTTTATTGATAATAGTTATTTTTTCTATGCCTAGATCTTTCTCAATGGTATTGCATCATACTAACATATTCTGAACTCTTGATATGTCTCTCTTTGATTCATTAAAAAAGAATATAATTTATATTTGATTTCTAAAAAAATAAGTTTTTTTTATTGATAATAGTTATTTTTCCATGGTCAAAGCTTTAGAAAAGAATATAATTTAGATTTGATTTCTAAAAAAATAAGTCTTTTTATTGATAATAGTTATTTTTCCATGGTTAAAACTTTCTCAATGGTCTTGCATCATTCTAACACATTTTGAACTATACATAACAAAGATTCATAGGGAACACCTTCAACGTAAGTATAAACATATAACAAATATAATTGATAAATAATTTTATATCTTAACTACTAATAAATACAAATATAATACTTTTTTAACATTAACTACTAATAAATTATTATAGTGCTTTATCTAATATATATATTAACAAAAGTCTATTTTAATTTTTTCATTTATATAGTTAGATATTTTCTTATTTTGTTTTGGTTTGACTTGTTAATAGTTAGGCTTTTGTTTTTCCTTACTAATTTCAATGTATTTTTGTTTTTGTTTTTTTTTTCAAATTTTTCTTTTGTGTATTTGAAATGTCCAACATAAAACATACACAATTGTATTGATAATCTTACACTTTTTTAATTGATGGACTATGGAAAATTCATACCAACTATGACCAATTTTTGTTAGATTCTTTTGTACAATTATAACCCAAGAATGATGTGACCCTACGAGGAGAAAATGCTCTCCTAATAGATATCATTAAATGTATACACCAAATCTAAGAAAAAGTACTATCACATTACCATCAAGTATTTTACTCTATTTAAATAATAGAAATCATTAAATGTATGCATCAAATCTAAGAAGAAATGTGTCACATTACCATCATACATTTTACAAGGGACCACTACACTTCTAATAATAGAACCATCTAAGCAATACACTCTAATAAACACCATTGATACATCCTATTTCTTGCAATGATATAAAAGCACGTAGCTAGTTGAATAGTAGAAAAATCTAATTAGCAATAAAGGAGGTAGCTATTTGAATACCAGAAAAATCTAATTAGCAATATGTCCCTGTTGTTGACTTCTTGCGAGCGGCGGCTCCCATTGACAAGGGACTAGTCTCACTCCAACCCGTCCCATATACCCAAAATATGGGACTGGATTGGATGGCGGAGACACCTTGTTGTATTAAAAAAAAAGAGACCTAAGAAAAAAAAAAAAAAACATTTTAGATAAGTTGGTGGGTTGACTGTGTAGCCACTCTTCTCATGTACTGCAATCAGATTCGAACCTGGGTTAACAATGGAGTGATATGAGTTGGGTGGGTACTCTGAAATGCAGTTACTCCCCCACTTTATATGATGAAAGTTGTTCTAACATGGTTAACATCATTCTATAATTCCGAGGGCCGGGACCGGCAGAACACTAACAGTAAGTACACTTAACTTCCGCGTCACTTGCTGTCAACGGGACAATCTTAGAGTACGTCAATTACAGCGTACATTCTCCCTACCTACAACGTACAAGCCAGTTAAGCTAGAGGAGAAGATTCTGTAGCCTGCAACTGTACCCCGGAACAAAAACATAAATACAATATACGGACTCAAGTCCCGAAGCCGAGGGAAATTGGACGGCGTAGATCCTTTCCGCGAAGAGATCGGACGGCTCTGAAGCAAGCACGCACTTTCTGCGGCCCTAAATCCACTTCTCCGTAAAATATATCTTCTCTTTCGCGCTTCGATGTGATAAAAGCTTTTATGGAGAGTGATGCCCAGTAAAATTTTCGATTTTAACCGATTTACCGCAGGAGAAAAAACAACGCCACGCCGCGTAATCTTATTGGTGGTAGAGCGCAACAGCAACCGCCCATAAAACGAATTATTACCGTGCGGCAGGGCACATTATTACCGTTCGTAAATGCAAACGTAAAATTTGGTTTTACAGAGGTGGTAAAAAATTGTAGTTCCTTTTTTGGTTTTTTTTACACTTTACAAGGGTTTGATGCAGAGGAAGAAGAAGGGGAAGGATGAGGTTCTCTGCGTTCGAGCTTGAGATTTACCGAATTTTTTTGTGTAATTAAATGACTGTCAGATGTCGTGGTTACTATTATTGTTTTTGGATTAAATGACATAATTGGCTTCGAGGGAAGGAATATATTTTGGTTTGCCGGGAGGGAAAAACATTATGGAATTATTGAATTGAAGTGTCGTGGCAGAGAAATATGTACAGGAGAAAGGAAGAGTGTTGTGATAATATTGGTAATAATAATAATAGTAATAGCAGGAAGAAATCTTGAGCGCTGAGATCTCTGTGAGGTCGGCAGTTGAGAATGAGGAACGGCTTCTCGCATCACCATCAGGAAGGTACGTCTTTGAATCATCTGAGATCTGTTTTTTTCAGCTGCATTTTGGATAATATTTGTTCTTTGTATTATATTAGGTTATGTCCAGAACACTGTAGTTTATGTTTCGAGTTGAAGTAGCATCTATCTACTTGTTCTGAAGGTTTTCTCGACGCGAGACGTTGTATTTGAAGCGGCCGTGAATTTAGTTTGGTTAAATTTTTCGTTGTTTTGGAAACCCTGAAAGTGCATTTAGTACGATAGTATGCATTGCGTTGTTCTTAGGAAGGTGTATTTGTTGTTGCTAGCTAAGGTGCCATGGCATTGCATCATTTTACTTGTGTTGAGGCTCTACCGTGCTTGATAGTGGAGCCTTTGAAGTGGCCGTTGGTTAATTTTGAAACCCTGACGTGCTCCTCGTTCTAGCCGTGGTGTTGACGCGAAACACTGGTACTCTAAGAGAATTGAACTCTTGACCTTGCTTAACAGAAAAATTAACTTAGGTTTGCCTGGATCATTTAGAAAATTTACGATAGTAGTACTCTAGGTTGTGTTTAGCGCAGTATGTTTGCTGTTTCCTGTTAAAATCCTACGGCAGGGGATCGTTCAGCTTGTTGTGAGATTTGACCAAACTGTGTGTTTTTAAGGGACTGTAAGTTCAGTTCGGTTAGTAACTTGGTTTGGGAACCCTTGTTTTAGCTACGATGCTTTATAGAAGTTGTGACTGACTAAGAGAATTGAGCTCGTAGAGCACATGTTCAAAATACTCGGTATTTTAATCAATTAATGTCTGGGATTATGCTACGTTTTTTTATCATTTTAGGTTATGCTAGGGGCAGTGTGTTGTTTCCAAATGTCATAGTACCAGACCATGCTTCTTATTTTAAATCTGTATCTAACACGACAGGTTATTTTCAAAGTGGCTTTTAGTTTAGTTTTTAAATTTGGAATGTAATGAGCATTATTTTTCTTGTTATGAGCTTTCCCTGAACCAGATACTGCACTTTTCAGGTGGATATAAGGTTAGTTTGGATAATTTGTGACTTGGAAAACCTTATTTTAGCTGTGGTGTTGTGTAGAAGTAATAACAGTTGAAAATTAGATTATTTTAAGGTTAATGTCTTTTCTGTTTCAAGAGAACAAAAAATATGTAGCAGTGAATCTTCTTACATCCTCTCAAGTTTAGCTTGGCATGAGAGTGTGTTTTTGAAGTGGACATCAGTTTGTTTTTGGTTTATCCCTTGATTTGAAACCCTAGGATGCATCTCATTTTAGCTGTGGTATTGGGTGCAAAAAATGTTAGTCTAAGAGAAATTAACTCATGACCTCCTGCTGGCAATGAATATATTAAGGCTCATCGGAATTAGTTGTTATGTTGATTTACAATGACAGTTTCGAATAAAATTGTCATAGCAGTGAGGGTTTTGTACTTGTTCTGAAGTTCTGCTTACACAAAAGTATGTTTTGGAAGTGGCCATACATTTAGTTGTATTATTCCATTGAAATCCCTGGAAGATGTGTTGAGTGTGATATTATTTTAGGTTATGCGTTGGGCAGTGTCTTTGTGGTTTCTATTTAAAATTCCATGGCAATGGATTGTTTAGCTTGTTATGAGGTTTTCTTGATGTGACAATGTGTTTTTGATATGGCCATTAGTTTAATTGGTTATATATGTTGATTGGAGCTTCTGGATGGTGATTAGGATAAATATTATGTTATTTGTTGCCTCAGGTTATGTGAAGGCCAGCGATTCTACTACAACATTTAAAAAATTGGCCTGAAAAGAACCTTTTTTTTGTTTCTCATTTCTTAGGTTTTCCCTAAAATGATGGGCACCTCTTTAAGTGGAGATAATGTCAGTCTAAGAGAATTAAACTTGCCACCACCCTATGTTGGCAAAAAAATCCCAGTCATGAATCACTTAACTACTACATTAGGTTATGTTAAGGGAATTGTCTTTGCACCTTCTAGTAGAGGAAAGTGCCTGTTTGTTTTGTTTTGTTTTTGGTGGATTGAAAACTTCGTTATGCTTCTTGTTTTGTTGGAAATTATTTATTCTAGGAGAGTTGAATTCTTGACCTCACATTCTCACAAGAAAAACTCAGGCGCTCGCAAGTTAATAATTAGCTCCATTGTTCTTACTTCTTCCTATGAACTTTACTTCCCCACAACATGTGCACAGATTCCATTCCAGAAATCTGTTTGCCAGACAAAAAAGCAAGGGATAGTCATATGCTTTGAAAAAAATTGATTAGTAAAATCAAGATTGTGTCAATTGCGTTCTAGATGTCTATCAGCATAGTCTAAATGTAGTCATAATACACTTCCCTGGTGTCTGGTTGAATACAAATGGAGTAAACACTTTGCTTGGTAATTACCAAGTTTTTTTTTTCAGAGTACCAAGATTAATGTTGCTCTTCATCTTGCCAAGTCTGGTTTGCATGTTTCTTGTTCATCAGCATCAAACATCTTTTTAATTTGCATACTTTGTACAGGACAGACAATTTCTTTGCCTTTGTCACCTGCATTCTCTAGTACTGGACAGGCAAATAGTAAATACTAAATACCTTTATCTTGCTGATATGCACTTCCTTAAAATGTTTTTTGCCTATATTATATTGTTTGTATGTATATGCCTATTTGTGTGTATATTTCTTGAACCAAAAACCATAGCTTTTGGGCAAAAATATGAATTATTTTTGCTCTCATTTTGTTGACCATTTTCCAAGTTTTTGCTATGTTGAGTTTTACTCTCATTCTTGGCCTTACTGAGTTGTGATCAAGTCTTTGTCATGTCACTATGATTGTAAGGAAATAAATATTGGTGGCCAAGAAGACAACATTCGTATGCAAATAAGCCATTAGAGTACATATCTGGGAGCAGAAGTAACGTTTTTGCATAGTAATGCTGGATGTCAATTTATTTTGTAGTCTTGTTCTTGAATGACAAATTAGATGTAGTACCTGCATAAATGTCAATCACAGTCTTGAAAAGTTATTTTGCAAGTGTTCAAATAGACAACCAGGCTCCTGAATGGTATGTTTAGTGAGTACTGGATTGAGGGGATGACAAATATTCTTCTGTGGTCCATTTTCAGTCTTTCTAGAACCATGAGTTGAAATATGAATCATCAATTAAACTATATTTGGTTGGAAGCTCATTAAAATATCTGGTTAAATTCAGGCAATGTTGCAACTTAAGCTCTAAGAAACCAAATCCTTAGTACTAATTAAGTTGCTTAATTCCTGGATACTTTCCCTCCCTGTCTAGATGCATATCCACAAATCAGATACTGTAGATGGATATGATACTACTGGTTGCAGCATTGTTATTGTATGCAGAATCTATATACGAGCCTATACATGGGCTGTATCTGATACATCTGGATACCACATTGTCCAGTGCCAAATCCAGAAAAAGCGTTAAAAAATTGCAAAAAGATCAAAATATAAATTATTGTTCTCACATGTATATTAAATTACTAAAAGACACAAACATAATAAAAGAAAATAAATATTATAAACTAAAATATCTATAAATAAATATATTAAAGTTATGCTCTATGCCCTTGTATATATAAATAATTGAGTATATGTGTAGTTTTATAATTGCTGTATTTACCCATATCTGTAATAGAGTATCTTGAAAATTCCCCGTATCTGTACACTATATCTGTACCTGATACCATATCCATTTCCATGCAACTCTGCCTCATGTCATTGAAAAAGTCTAAAAGAGTATTCTTTTTCCTATTTACATTCTTTTATAGAATGATCAATTGAAATGCAAACCTTCAATTGAAACCTTTAATGTACCCTTTTTCAAAATTAAGCCAAGTTGAAACCCAAAACGCCCATCATACATTTTCCATGGGGGTTTGTGAATTTCGCACTTAAGAAATGGAATTAAAATCAAGTTAAAATATAGAATAAGAAGGTCTCTTACAGTTAAAGTTTATTTTAAATAATTCCTCTCAAGGGCCATGAAGGAAATTTGAAGAGTTGTGTCTTTTGGAAGGAAACTCTATTTAAGAGAGTCCAAGCAAGGAGAAGGAGGACGTTGATTAACCATTTTATTTCTGATTTCTACTCCTTGTTGGAGCATTGGACTTTGGTTAAGTTAACCCGAAGATAAAAACCTTCTAGGTCTGGAATTGGAGGATGAAAACCCCCTGATTTCCATTGCTGAATTAGCAGACGAAAAGCCCTGATTCAGACTTGGGGCGATCTAATCCAGATGTCGTATATGAGCTTCAAGTTGATAGGCATATAGAATTCCTGGTAAAATCTCTGTTGATAATTTTTAAAAATGTGGATGCTCTCAAAGAGCCGATTATCTATAATTGTAGCAGCATATTTTGTTGATAGCAGAATTGGCAAGTCAGAATTGGTGTATTTTGACAGCAATTTCCAATCTGAATAAGATGATAATATTCCAAAGAACTGTGGTGATGCAATTTGTTCATTGCAGGGTCTAAAATGGTGGCAATTCATATTCAAGAGTTGCAAATCTTATTCCTTCTTGTGTGGCAATAGCTGTATGAATATAAATCTGCAATTCTAATTATCAGTGATCCAAACTCTTCATATACCAAAACAGTGATTCAAAGTCAAACTCTTCTCAATGCTTCCAATTTGGGCAAGGGTTTCAAGGGATATTTGTATTTAAGTGCGATGTTTCATATTCTCCCTAGCGCTGTAATTCAAGTCTGCAGTTCATTGTATGTTTAAGGGTTTAAACAAGTCAAAGGTTTCATGGCAGATTTAACAATTGTCTCATGATATTCCAAAGAGATTTTAGTGACTTTGCGGCAGATTTATTTCAGAATCAACCAATTCAAAAGACATGCATTCAAACCCAACAGAGTTGTATATCAGTGGTTTTGTGCCAATCATTATATGTAAATCAAACAATATAATATATTCCATCTGGGATATTACAAAACCATGGCTGCCCGTTGGAAGCTTGGGAAATTATCTACCAGTTGAGCCCCGATGACACTGTTTATAATAAACCAAATCTTGAAGTGTTAATAAAATTGCCTGTTTCTCCAAAGCATTGAGAAGACAGGATTATAATCTTTTATATCTTTAATGAATGCATACTCGTTAGTTTTCTAATCACTTACCTTTTTTTACCATCCATTTTAAATTACAAATCCTTAAGTGTTAATTAAGCTGCCTATTCTCCAGAACAATTAGAAAAAGGATATAGGCTATTAATGGCTCTAAGCTTCCACAGTCTATAGTGTTTAGAAAAAGAGCTTCATATCTCAATAATCCCTAACCTATATAACAACTTTGGAGTTGTACTTGGCAATTTATGCATATAATTTCTGTTTCAGATTATATTTGATGCTATGCCTTGCTACTTGCAATATTGTCATCTTTTAGTATCTCCAGAAAAGTGTACCAAATGGTATGCACGTCCAGAAATATTTGTTTTGCTGGTAAAGTTCATGTCTCTAATGCTAGTATAGTGCCACATCCTTCCTAAATCAGGTGCCTCAAAGTTAAACTGCTGTGAATGAAATAAGTAACTTTATCACTAATAAGATAGTTAAGTTCTTTTAAAATTTTAACACATAGGTTTGCCAGAATATCCAATGCAGTTTTTTTATTACCTGCAGAGTACAGGATATCTATTAGATGTTGCTTCAGAAGCTCAGAAGCTGAAACAGCTAAGAACATAATCCCAAAGCCATCTTTGGAGCAAAAAAAATAATTTTGATGTTATATATAAGTGGATTAGTTTGTCCATCTTTCCAAGTATTGTTGCTTGATTTTTATTGTTGATCATTGGGCAACTATTTTCTAATTCTGATCTTCTGTCTATAATAGGAAAGTATACTACATAAACAGTAGCCAATGATCTAATTCTAGACTCTACAGTGTACACTATTAAAAAGGTGAATAATCCCAAGAGATCTTTTTACCAGAAGACTCCCCAAAGTTTGCAATTGATGATTGTTTTTTGGTTATAAGTGGCAGAGAAAGATTAGTTATATCCAAATTTGTTTACCGACTTCAACAGTATGTTTTTCAAATAGTAACTCCGATCCTCAAAGCTCTCTGCAAGGAGATAAAATCTCATTTGATGGTAAGATTTGAATGACAATTCACTCGCTGGTTGTGACATCCTTTACATATGCTCCCAATTTATTGGAAAAATCTTAAGAAATAAACACTTTAGTCTGCTGCATGCTAGAGTTGCAAAGATTGTCCATCCACTAAATCTGCTTTATGAAGTTTAGGGTGGCCTAATCAGTAATAAAAAAGGTGGGTCTAAAGCAAAAATTGTTTTCTGTGATTTCATTTGTGACCATGGGTGGAATTGATGTTTGTTTTTAATTCGTTCTTTGATTTTTGGATTTAAATATCGAGCTTTATCATTTACTCCCGTTTCTAATCTATTCTGAATGCACTGTTGTTTTTACATGGGTCTGTGCCTATTTGTCTAGAAGATATTTTATTTACTGAGATTAAGGTTTGTGTAGCAATATAATATTTTCTAATAAATACAAGTTTCTAATAATTCTTGCAAATGCCAAGCAGGGGAAAAAAGAAGCCTCAATTCAGAGCTTTGGCATGCGTGTGCTGGGCCACTTGTATCACTACCAACTATTGGGAGCCATGTCGTCTATTTTCCTCAAGGTCATAGTGAACAGGTAAAGGTTTCTGCGTTTAAGTGCTTCCTTACTCCTGTTGTGTATTTCAGAAGTTATTTTATTGTTTGCATGTTTGTTTTGCAAGCATTTGAAAAACTGAGCAGGGTATGTATTGGGCAGAATATATCAGCATTTACATTTTTTTTTTCTGATTGGTAAATTGAGGATTGTAGGACCCTTGGTCATTGAGACACAAGTGGGATCCACTTCTCAGATAGAAAGTATATACACATACATGGGACACGAGTAACATCTCACTCCCTAGATAGGAAGTATTACATTTGCACACTGGAGCTAGTGCAGCGGTTCGGGGGGGGGGGGAATTTGAACCCAGGTCATCATTGTGGTAATGCTCTAAGTACCACTCAATCATGTCCATTGGACTGATAATTAATTACATTTTATGTTCACAAAACTAAATTAATGTGCAACTGTCTCCAGGCGCATATCATTTAAAAAGTAAGGGAATCCCTCAACTTTATAGTTGCCACAAAATTAAGATAAACTATTTCTAGGCATGTAACATATAATTGGCTGTCAACAAATTTCTTGTTTTGTACCCAGTCAGCTTGAAACATGCCATTTAAGTTCTGACTTCTTCATTTGATTGTTAATCTGTAGCCACAGTCTTCTCTCTCTTTATAAATTCTCATCCATTCCTTCACGTTTTGAAAGGTTTAGCCTGTTAGCAGTCCATTGAAATATGCACATTTTTACAGGGGGAAACTACATTGTATTATCAATTCAGTATTGCTCTTCATAGTCCAATTCCATATGTTATTATATATTATAGTATATGGATTACATTATGCCTCATATTTGGATGTGAGCTCAAACCTTGCTACCTGTCAAAAGGCCATTGAAATACACACAGTTTATAGGCAGGAACTACATTGTATTATTAATTTGGAATTACTCTTTATAGTCCAATTTCATAAGTTATAACATATTATAGTATAGGGATCACATTATGCCTCATATGTGGATGTGAGCCCAAAGCTTGCTAACAATTTTATGATGACTTGGAATTTTTTGCCAAGAGGTTTTTTTGTTAGACACAATGGTATACAACTGCAATATATGGATAAGTTAGTTAGGCTTTGCATTAGTGTTGTTAACTCTAAGGTGGCATGTATGTAACATGCGGTGTAAGTCATGATATTGATAGTTATTTTTTTTTTTTTTCTTGAAATATGCCGAGATCCTTTAAGGCATTTTCAGTACTCATGAACAAGGACTCAATATTGTTAAATTTCTATCAAATTTCTATCATGTTCTTATCTAATGAATACATATAGGTGCAAAAGGTTAGCATAAAGCAAAGGACCACAACCATAGTTCCGTGGAGTTGTATTGCAACAGGGGGTGGCACAAATATACATATAATACTTGAAAAATTAGTTATAAAAAGATGTATAAAGAATAAGTATAGTAATTACAAATGAAACTTTGCCATACTAAGTAAACTACTAAATACTAAATGGTAAAGTTAAACATGTTGCAATGATTGCATTGAATATTTGATTTTTGAAGTTAACATTAACAATGAAAATGTTGTATTTTGATTTTATATTATATTAAAAATTTCATATGATGATTACAAATGTTCAAAATGACAAAATGGCTTGAAGTGATGCCTCTAATCATCCCCAAACTCCTCATAGCAAGAACTATTGGACTCTATGTGTTCAAGCTCCTCTAGACCAATACCAGCCTTGATTGTGTCGCATCATCATCAACTTGTGCTGGTTCCTTTGGCTCATCGTCCCATCGAGACGTTGTACTCTTCTAGTATGTAAGTGTGTTGCGGTCAATGAGACACAAGACACTATGTAGAACTACAAGCTTCTCTATCCTCCTAGAGATAAGCTTGTTCTTCTTAATGGAGTGGATAAAGCTATAAGTGGACCAGTTCCTCTCAACAACAAAAGAATTAGAAACCTAGGGTAGCAAATGAATAGTTAGAGAGGTAGTCAAAAAAGTAGGCCCATGCATAAATCACCACAAAATGGGGTCCTCTCGTGTCTTATCCCCTATCTTGTCCTCTTTAGAATATCCCCTAAGTGTAGCAAATTTTGTCCATTGAATATGGGTGATGCTAGCCTTTGTAGAATCATACATCTTTTGAATGGTCTTTATGAACCCTATCTTCACCTCATAATCCTGTATAGGTGTAATTCTACCAAGGCTTTGCACATACCACTTTAGGTTCAATGCATAGGCAGCCATATGTAAGGAAGTGTTGAGCTTGTCCCATCTATGATGAATGATTGGTTGGATAAGTTGGTTGTAGAATTGCAATTTAGGGTCCTTTTGTCGCACAATAGCCTTCATTTGGTCAAGCATAATATCAACACACTCATACACCTCTTCGAGGCTAGGTGCATTGGCATCCCTATATCTAATCGCTTTGAATATTGGAGTAATGATGGAGACAATATATTTTGCATCACCCCAAAAAAATCACTTTTCACCACATCCTTCACTCTTTTCCCTTGCTCTATCTTGGACTTAGGCCATCGATTCCATTTTGCTGTCATAACCATTAGTTGAAATGCCTCTTGCAACTCAAGCATCCTCTCCAAGAGAATGAAATACCTAGTCACTATAGGTTTCAAGAATTCCTTCTTGAAGGTCTTGAAGAGTGCTTGTGAATAACATCACTAATAGTTATTTTGATCCAACCTATTTTTTCCATGTCCTTGGTTGCATTATTCATGGCATGCACACAACAAGGATGTAATGTCCCCTGTTGGGATATCTCTATATTTTGCCCTAAAACCACAATTCCAACCAAAATAAGAAATGCAATATATTTAAGAATAATGAAATCACCAATTAACTTGTCCTTTATAAGATAAATCTTGGTTTAGGTCTTGCACACAATATTAGTCACTAGAAATTGACATTAAATCATAAGCCATGAAAATATATATATTACTAATCATTAAGGCAATAGTCATTCCAATGAGGATTCCCCATAATAATCTTATTAGGAATTTGTTGAAATGCTTGCAAACCTCAGTCTGAAGGTTGGTTGCCCTTGTATTGCGAAAGCATGGAAGGTGGGCTGCCCTTCCACCCCTCAGTTCACCTTGGAGGCTGGTCGTCCTCCTTGATCAAGCCCAAGGGCATGGAAGGCCAGTCTTCCATTCCAACCCCCTGGCCCACGAGCATGAAAGGCTGGTCTTCCATTCCATCTCGAGGTGGCGCATTTGATAAGAGCATGAAAGCCAATCTTCCATTCCATCTCGGGGTGGTGTACTTGATAAGAGCATGAAGGCCGGTCTTCCGTCACCTTTCGTGAACCCAAAAGGTTGATCAGCTTCCCATTTGCAATCCACTTCTCTAAATTCCAAATAGATTCTTATATGAATCCCTTATGACATATAATAAAGAGAAGCATGCAGTTTATTCACAAGATCATTAATTTTCTGCAAATGTCACAATAGTAGTAACACACACGTGCGCGCACACACACACACATATACATCTATAATTCTACCTCTTACTCAGATTTATCTTTAGAATAAATTTCTGCAATATATTCTTTATTCTGATTTTCACTTCTTTTATTTCCATTCTGCCTCCTTCATGCCTTCTGCAAATGATTTGATCTTCCTTATATATCCTCATGTCCTCATGAAATGATGCATCCTTTGGGATAGACATCTCATTTCCAAAGGGTATGTCTTTTTGTTCCTGCTTAAAATTATTTTCTTTTATTCCCACCGCTACCTTAGACTTATTTAATTATTAATTATTTAATGCTGGTCCCATTGTTGCCTCAAACTTTAGTAACTATTAATTGCTGGGTGTAATCGCTGCATTGTAATAATTGGTATCCTTGGTGGAATCGCTGCATTGTAATAATTGGTATCCTTGGTGGAATTGCTGCACATTAATAACTGGTATTGCTGTATTTTAAAAAAGGTATCGCTGCATTTTATCCCCCTTGCCCAGGCCGAGTGCTGCGAATATGTGAGAGCATGTCTTCATGGCGGGGGCATGACAAAGGAGTCCACCAAATATCTCTGTATGTTGTCTCAATTAACTTCCTTGCAGCTTTGAACACATGGGCCGCATTTGTCACTATTTGCACCACATTTTGTGGCCAACCTCCTTTGTAGCATCTTTAAAGATTTGAAATTGAAAATCATCATCCATGTGATGCCTTGAACAATCAACCCCAAGGAAATAAGGGCCCTTTGCAATGTAACCATGATATTGATGAGTGGACGATGCCTAATATCCACTCATTCGTGACTATGTTGCATCCACTTGTGACCCAAGATTCCTTATCTTTCTCCATTAAAATATTAATCTTGGAATAGTTACTATCCAAGTTTATTGTCCTCAATTTAGTCTTCCTTGGTGGCACATGTGATGGTTTTGCCCTTGTTTTCTTTGCCACAACCTCCTTATAATAAGGAGCATGAGCCACATGGCATGGAATGCCCTTGGCAAAGAAGAATTTCTAACGACATCATCCACCTCATCCTTCAATTGCACATCGAATAAATTTGCAAGTGGGTTTGGAGCATCACTAGTCACCCTATGTTTCCCCTTAGAATCTGCTGCCCCTAAATTAGAAGAAACTGGAATATGTGCATGTGGCCTTTGTAAAGTAGTAGAAGCAAAAATCTGATGACCCCTCCCCCATATCAGCAAAGAAGTAGATGTAGGTGCATTTTCCTCACTATCACCCCATAATTTATTTATCTTGGCCCTATATTTGAGGTTTTGTGTCAACTTTTCACATACTTCTATATCTTTGCCTCATATATGAAGGAGATGGGCATTAACTCAAGCAATGTTGCATTGAGATTCAACTTTACAAAAGTGACACTTCTACAACCTAAATGCCCCAGGCTTGCTTTGTAACTTAGTTGCAAATTGTTTTTAAGGGAACTTAGGGTCTAAGAGACCCACCCTTGGTATATTTTTGTAGCATTTTGGAAGGGCAATTACCATTTGCACTCCTAGTGGAACTATTGGCTTTGTTAGAAATCTGAAATAGATTGAATGACCCAAGGAACTTTTTAAGAGAAAATCAAAGTTACATAAACTGGAAAAACATAAAGAATGCAAATCAGGTCTTCGAGAGATTATGATGTTGATATGTCAGAATTGCATTAAGAGCTCCTGAGCTGAATGATCAATGAATGAATCTGAAAATACAAGCTAGGTAGTGAGTTTATATAAAACTAAGGAGAGGATGTAGGTGGCAAATCCAACCCATAGGAATCAACCACAAAAAGTGAAGGATGCAACCAAAAGTGGGAGTGTTCCACCCTTTAAGGAAGGGGACACCGCATCATTTATCTCCTAGTAATAAACTCACTTTATCATCATAAGCAAGCTTAATAAAAAGTGTAGGAAAAGCCTAGGACTAAGGGAAAATAAATTAACCCACTAGGAAATAAAAAACCTACACCAACACACCCCCTTTAGCATAGCCTAGGAGGATGTAAAAGATGATGGGTCTCGACAAATGAGGTTGTATGTAACCCATGTACATATCAAATTCCCCACCAAAGAAGAAGTACCCCCTGCCCGCTCCCTCCGCTCCCGCCCCCGCCCCTGCCCCCACCCGCACCCGCACCCCCACCCCCACCCCCACCCCCAAGAAGAGAGAGAATATGAAAAGGACTACGTAGACCCTCCCAAAGATGACACCAATTGCACCCCAAGCAAAGCTCGCAAATGAAGGAACTTGCTCTCAGTGAAGGGTTTGGTGAAGATGTCTACAGTCTGATTTGATGTCGTACAGTACTTGAGATCAATGATCTTTGAATGAATCAACTCCCAAATGTAGTGCATATGGATCTTGATGTGCTTGGTCCGCTGATGATGGACCGGATTGCGAGAGATTTGAATTGCACTCTAGTTTTCACAATAGATGACTGTGGGCTTCCAGAAGGGAATGCCAAACTCAGCGAGAATGTTCTGAAGCCAGATGGCCTCAGTAGTAGCATTAACCGCTCCTTGATACTCAACCTCTGTAGATGAAAGAGCAATAGCAAGCTGCTTCTTGCTCGACCAACAAACTAGACTGAAACCAGGGGAGAAGCAATACCTTGAAGTAGACTTGCAATCTTGAGAAGCGATTGCCCAATCTGAATTTGTGTGTCCCACCAAGTTTGAAATATGCGTCTCCATAAACAAGTCTGAAATACTTGTCAAGAGATCATCCCACAAAACTGAATCAGGAAGACTATGAATATCGTGTTGTAAGAAGTCATTGGAAGCTTTCAAAGAAGCATCTTTGGACTCTGAAGTAGCAACAAATGCAAGGATGAAAGAGTGGTCCTCAAAGAGAAGATATATGTCCTCAATAGTGTCATCTAGATCCAAGATGAGGGACTCTACAAACGAACAAGAGATGTTTGGTAGAATTTGGTCCCAATGGACTGAATCCAGAAGATGTAAATGATCCTATTGCAATGAATCATTGGAGGCTCTTGAAGAAGCATCTCTGGAATCTGAAGTTGCAACAGGTGATGGGGTATTAATTTATTGATCATTCACACAAGATGAGGCAACATGAGTCTCAGTATCATCCACAATAGCCTGGTTCTCTAAGGAAACATCGCTTTAAAAATGAAGATTCAATGTCTCCATACAACTACTGGATGATAGTCCAAGCAGTGAAAGGGCACTCAGTGTGCTCTATGTGATGTAAAGTATCCTCAGAAATAGTAAGACATATTAGTCCATAGACCATGTCATTATTGTTAAAACTGGGCATTCTTTTGATTAATGTCACTTGGCTCAAGAATGAGTCCAAGGAGATAGGGTAGTAGATCCCGCTCAAGGCAGTGATTCTTTATCCCTTGTTTCCAAGAAAAATAGTTCTCTGAAGCTAGTTTGACAACAAAAGGATGAAGTTTATGGTACATGGTTAACCCCCTCTTAAATGGAACTTTATCTTAGTTTGTGATTACAAAGTGCATATATAATCCCCAAGAATGAGTGCAAATAACACCAAATAAGAAGACCAATACACCCCCACCCTTTACAATAGTATAAAAAATCACCCCCCAAAATATTATAAGGTTGGCACTTTATAGTTCAGTATGATTACAAATCCTTTTCCAAGATACAATGCTCAATGGGCTCAAAATATTCAAAATTACAAGTTTTGATACAATATGAACTTGAGACAAAATTTGGAAAAAATAGACTTATAGTTGTGTAGTGCTCTTCACCACCTTTCCAATGCCTATTCGTTTCCAAAAATCGAAGCATCGGGATGAAAGTTATGTCCTATTGAAACAAACAACTTCAACCTGAAATATCTGGTACAAAATGACAATCTTTTCTATACCTCCGTGGATGGAAATTGCTTGTCTCTCCGGCAAAGATTTCTGCGTTAAGCAGAACCATTTTAACGGTCGGTTCCGAGGGCCCTTTCCTAAGGCCCCTTAGAATAGTAGGGGCCCACCCCCAAATTAATTAGCCTGCTAGAATACGGGAGTATGGTATCCGCAGCCTCGGATCCGGAAGGAATGAAGCTGGGGAAGGAGGAGTGAAGCTCCTGGTTCGAAGTCGAGGTTGGGATTCGATTCTTAACCCACCGCCTCACCCAGACAGCTCGTATCGTTGCATGCAAGCGGTTCGCAGCTCCTGTATCCCCAACCCAACCTGCCTACCCCGGTGATCGATAACTGGTGATCGATAAGAGGAAGAAGTGAATCCGGCCCATAGGAGAATGCTGGAATGAAGCTATAAATGCAGACTCGTGTTCCTCCCATCATATCGTGTATCCCGGTGGCGTACGGGAAGGTTCGAATTGAAGGCTTGGATCCGGGTGGGAGGGAGATGAAGCTATCACAAGCAGTTGGATTCGTATCCTTCCTATGGCCAACCCAACCTTCTGTGGTCACCAACCCGAGCTGCTGTAGCTCCTATCCCCAACCCAAGCTTTCCTGTAGTGTGCTTAACTCCCGGGCCCATCAATCAATCGGAAGGGCTCAATCCAGGGCTCAAGGGCTAACCTGCATCTATCTAGTAGCTTCTATCAAGCGGTACGGGGAGGGGATGGGGGAGGATAATGAGCATGGATACTCCTCTGGCCAGTCATTCATTTCATTCAGTGCGGGGGGGGAGCAACTACTAGCCTCCACTTCAGAGCTTTCAACCCCACCCCCCCAGATCCGTATCCCTACCGGAATGGCAGAAGAATCGGTATCTCGGTCAGGGATAGGAATAATAGCGCTATCCATTAGTAGTTACCTGGGTTGGGGGAATAATGGCGAGCTGCCCCGAGTCGATAATAACGGGGAATTGGAACAGGTAACATCCCTATTACTAACCCGGTCGGTCATGGTCATGTCCCCCGAGGACCGTGCCCTTCCTCGGTACATAGGGAACGAGAACTGGCCGAGTAGCGGTCTGTCCCCTAGTCTATGGCTCGAATGTAGGTTATTCGAATGATTGGGCGGAGAGCTCACTCAAATTCCCCCCCACCCGGAGCGGGTGGCGGGTGGGGCAGCGGGGTTCAGTTAGGCTCTCCGCCCACTGGGATACTTCAAATAAGGGTGCATCATCTCATCCGCACGTCCCACTGTACCCAAGTTCTGAAGAGCTGGAGCCTGCCTCGATGAAAACACTTCTTATTCCCAATGCAGGGGTGGGCCCCTACCATTTTATAGGACGTATAGAATCTTGACTGAAAGGGGCCCCCGAGCCCTACTTGGCACTTTCTGGAACCGGCCCTCTATTCTATTGTTCGCCTACGGTTCTTTCGGGCTCCTCTGAAAAGGAGGATCCGGGGGGTGATTATCGTGTTGGCATGTTACGTATAGAATCTCGCCTTCGCCGGAGGTAGATTATTGTAGGGCTATCGGAACAACTATAGTTAGTTTCCCACCCCCTACCCCTACCCCTACCCCTACCCCTACCCCTACCAATAGAGCCCATAGACTCCTAAGAAAGGGGGTGGCCCCTACTATTCTATGGCCCCTACAATTTTCTAGGGATGATAGTTGGCATGTTACGTATAGAATCGGGAATCGCCGCAAGCTCTTGATACGCTCTTCTCTGGCGGGGAAGAGACGGCCATAGAATTTTAGGGGCCCTTTAGAATAGTAGGGCGTATGAATGAAGAGACGGCCATAGAATTTTAGGGGGCCCTTTAGAATAGTAGGGGCAGAGACGGCCATAGAATTTTAGGGGGAGATCGACGGATCTTGAGAAGAACCTTCTGGATCTGGCGGAGAAAGAGGAAGGGAAGCATTTTGATGATATATCGTTTTCGAAAAATGGACACCGTGGCGAAAAGTTATGCAAAATTGAAAAAAAGGTCTGATTTGGCCTATTGGGGGAGCCTTGGTGGTTGCTGGGCAGTGCCATTGGCTAAGGTGGCCGCGTGGGCGGTGGGTCAGTGGCTGCCGGTTTAGTTTTGGTGACAGTTTGCATAGTGATCACATGGGTGGTTTAGAAAACTGCTAGCCGCTTATAGATTGGTCGCTGTTAATTTTTAACTCTGGTGGTTTAAGGTAATAGTGGCGATTTATAAACCGCTCGCCAGGTGGTTTAAAGGAAAGCTGCCCAGTTTCAAGCAACAGTTTGCAATTTACCACGTGGTTAAAGGCTCATGAGAGATCAAAGGGCTTTTGCCCTTAGCGCCAAGCGCAGGGTGTAAGCCCTAAGCGCTAGGTGTTGGGCTTTTTAGCCCTTAGCATTGTAGTAAGCGCAACGCTTAATTTTTTTTTTTTGAAAATTTTTAAACAAAAGCCTGCTTGATGAAAAAATTTAGATTTTTTTGGGCAAATTTTTTAATTCGACGTCGTACCTGCACAACCTGGGGGGCCATATAGTGCCTTGGGCAATTTTTTTGCCTCAACAACTCTCGACTCTGAATATAGGTAAATTTTATATCAAAATTCGTCTCCTCAGCCTCTTGAATGCAATGGCAAGGTCCATTTTGGCCGAAAGTGCTCTTGGAAAAAAATGCTCCCCAAATTTGAGCTTCAAACCCTTGTTTGCAACTTTGTCAAATGATCTCGAATTTGGATGAAATGAACGCCAATCTTGATTTTCTCGAGCCTTCTGGACGTGTTGGAGTAAAAAATGTTGCCAATATAACCAAAAATGCTATAATCACCCGGATCTCACAAAACACATATGCAATATGTAGAGTTTATTAGATCTTTGCAAATCCTTTCTGATTTTCTAGATCATTCAAAACGCAAGAGAAGAGCATACGAGAATTTACAAGATCTTTACATGAAAACTCAATCTTTCATTAGGAATCTATGAACTTAGATTTCTCAAAACAAAAGCTTTGATACCATTTTAGAAATTTGAAATAGATTGAATAACCCAGAGAACTTTTTAAGAGAAAATCAAAGTCACATAAACTAGAAAAACATAAAGAATGCAAATCAGGACTCCGAGAGATTATGCAATGTCGATATGACAGAATTGCATTAAGAGCTTCCAAGTTGAATGATCAATGCTTAAGATCAATGAATGAATTTGAAAATACAAGCTAGGTAGTGAGTTCATATAGAACTAAGGAGAGGATGTAGGTGGCAAATCCAACCAATAGGAATCAACCACAAAAAGTGGAGGATGCCACCAAAAGTGGAAAGTGTTCCACCCTTTAAGGAAGGGGAGACCACATCATTTATCTCCTAGTAATAAACTCACTTTATTATCCTAAGCAAGCTTAATAAAAAGTGTAGGAAAAACCTAGGACTAAGGGAAGATAAATTAACCCACTAGGAAATAGAAAACCTACACCAACAATTACCATTTTTGTAGCATTTTGGAAGGTCAATTACCATTTGCTTCACTCTATTTGCTTCTATACTTTCATCAAGTGCATAATCAAATTCAGTTTCAACTTTGTCAACTTCGAGAGGCCCAACCTCATCCTCGCTCATGCAGTGAGAATTCACAGTGACATTGCAATAATCAATATAAAATTTATAAGTTTATAATTTAAAAATTAAAATTCAAATCATGCATAATGCAAGGGATTAAGCTTGAAGGTTTTTTTTTAATTTTCTTATTTCAAGTTGCATGAAATGTAGAAGCAAAGGATACACAAATAAGAATCCTTGATCTTAACCTTTATCATACAAGGATTTCACTTTTTTTTTTTTGCTTAAAGTCATGTGAAGCACAAAAGCATAGGATACACAAAAGTTAAAATCCTAATTTGACAAAAAATTGAACATCTAACAAATAAAATATAGCTGTTGTAAAATTAAAAAAATTAAAATTTGATCATTATTCATTTGTAAAACTAAAATAATGAATTTAAATTGAAATTTGCAACAATGTAAATTGTAAACTTCTAAGTTATCAACTAAATTTGTAAACTAAAATTAGTAATGACTAATTAGTTACTAAATTGAACAATGGAAACAAATATTTTCATGAAGGAAGCCTACCTTGAGGCTTGAATAATGCTTTGAATCATGGAAACTAATTAGTTATTAACTAAATTTGTAAACTAAAATTAGTAATGACTAATTAGTTACTAAATTGAACAATGGAAACAAATATTTTCATGAAGGAAGCCTACCTTGAGGCTTGAATAATGCTTTGAATCCTTTGATTCAATGGTGGATTGGCATCAATCTTCATCTCACTATTCCTCAATCCTAAAGCCTTCACTTGCAATCTTTTCCATTCTTACAACTTGCTATTGCAACTTTTAACTTTGTTGTTAAAACTTTGGGGTGATTTGAAACGAGGCTTAGATGCCTATTTGTAAGTTTTTTATGAGTGGTCCATTAAGGTTAGGTTAGGGCTTGTGGCACACATTTCTTTCTTTTTTTTTTTGATTTTTTTTTTTAAATTTAAGTTTTGCAGCTATTTGTTGTGGAGGACACTGGAGAGTCCCTTGGATGTTTTAGGGACATCTTGGAGTCCCTCAAAAGTCTCTCTAAAAAGGGGACATCTTGGAAACACTCCCTTTAGAGGGAGACATCCCAGAAATGCCCCTCAAACTTAGGCAGTGGTGTAGGGACAGCAGGGGGATGTCCCCTCCAAATCCTCCCTCCAAGTCCTCGTTTCTCAAGGACATCCTTGTCCCAAAACATGGGGATTTTGGGGGAGGATGCGTCCTTGTGGAACATTCCCCACAACTTAAATAAAGAAAGAACGAAAGAAAGAAGTTATATTAATGTTGACAAATGACCAAGAGTAGGTTAATGGGACTAGAGCCTACAATAGTTAACAATAGAAAACTTTTGGAAGAGAGAACCCTTGAAGCAAAATAACAAAAGTACACGCCATTGACAAATAGCAATGAAAGGTGATGAAGAGCCCCAAAAACATGTGCTAATGAAGACTAGAAGGGAATCTCATTGAATATCTTTGGGACATCCTTGTCCCAAAACATGGGGATTTTGGGGGAGGATGCGTCCTTGTGGAACATTCCCCACAACTTAAATAAAGAAAGAACGAAAGAAAGAAGTTATATTAATGTTGACAAATGACCAAGAGTAGGTTAATGGGACTAGAGCCTACAATAGTTAACAATAGAAAACTTTTGGAAGAGAGAACCCTTGAAGCAAAATAACAAAAGTACATGCCATTGACAAATAGCAATGAAAGGTGATGAAGAGCCCCAAAAACATGTGCTAATGAAGACTAGAAGGGAATCTCATTGAATATCTTTGTTTGTGTTTGAAGTAGAGGAGTCATCTAAGCCATCATTGGTCATAGTGAAAGATATGATAATGCTTGCCATGTAGAATCCAAGGTTGGAGAGGCTTGGTTTGGAGATCCTAGGAAGATGCAAAGCACTTCCTTTAAAAACTCCCTAAACATCCAAGGCTAATGTAGCTCCTATGGTAGAAAAGAAACTTGTAATATGAAGCTGCCCCTATGCTTTGGGGGCAGCCAGAAAGCAGCAAGTCTATGTTGTCGGAATGGGGCCGAGTCACTCCAATTGGAAGGACTTGAACCACAATGTTGAGGGAGAGAAGGTTAGGTAATGGTGCTACTTAACCGATCCAGCAGCTTTGATATGTAAAGTACTAGCATCCAAAGGGTGTTTTGTGTTGCCGGTTGTCTAGTTGGGCTTGAAAAAGAGGTAATCAACATAGGGGCTCTAGAGCCTTTAGAGTCTCTCCATAGACATTCTTTGAGATCATTTCCAAATTCGTAATAGGATAGTCATTCTTTGAGATCATTTGGTCTACTTGTCTACATAATATGAAATGAGCATCTTATTAGTAGACAATGCACTATTTTATTATGAATCATACTGCTATTTAATTTTTATTATCAAAGAAGAGAAATTCATTGAAGGTTATCCCTTGCTTTATCATGAAGTAAACTACTGTTTAATGTTTCTCTATCAAAGAAGAGAAATTCATTGAAGGGAATTTATTTAAGTATCACCATTTGTTAAGATGTATTAGGTTTTGATAAAATGGTATGGAAACTTATATGTAGACTGCATTAAGGAAATTTGGGCATCTTATGCTAGTGATGAGTTTGTTTTTAATTGCAAACTTATGCACGATGATTTTCATGCTTTTTTCCTTTTATTAATTGTAGAATCTAATAGGATAGTCATTCTTTGAGATCATTTGGTCTGCTTGTCTACATAATATGAAATGAGCATCTTATTAGTAGACAATGCACTATTTTATTATAAATCATACTACTGTTTAATTTTTCTTTATCAAAGAAGAGAAATTCACTGAAGGTTATCCCTTGCTTTATTATGAAGCAAACTACTGTTTAATGTTTCTCTATCAAAGAAGAGAAATTCATTGAAGGGAATGTATTTAAGTATCACCATTTGTTAAGATGTATTAGGTTTTGATAAAATAATATGGAAACTTATATGTAGACTGCGTTAAGGAAATTTGGGCATCTTATGCTAGTGATGAGTTTGTTTTTAATTGCAAACTTATGCACGATGATTTTCATGCCTTTTTCCTTTTATTAATTCAAATTGTAGAATCTAATAGGATAGTCATTCTTTGAGATCATTTGGTCTACTTGTCTACATAATATGAAAATTAGTAGACAATGCACTATTTTATTATGAATCATACTATTGTTTAATTTTTCTTTATCAAAGAAGAGAAATTCATTGAAGGTTATCCCTTGCTTTGTCATGAAGTAATCCACTGTTTAATGTTTCCTAATCAAGAAGAGAAATTCATTGAAGGGAATCTATTTAAGTATCACTATTTGTTAAGATGTATTAGGTTTTGATAAAATAATATGGAAACTTACAAGTAGACTGCATTAAGGAAATTTGGGCATCTTATGCTAGTGATGAGTTTGTTTTTAATTGCAAACTTATGCACGATGATTTTCATTCTTTTTTCCTTTTATTAACTGTAGAATCTAATATAGAGTTGCTCCTCTTGTCATGGATCAGAAAAGAGGAAGTAGTTGAAGCATTTTGAGTTTTGACAATGTTTTGTATTTCAATTCAAAAAGCAGTCAGCTTGTTACAATGTAGAATGTTCACACTCCTGGGAAATTGTTAGTAAAGTAATACAATTGTGTTAGGTGGTGTTTTCATAGCGTGCCAAATTATGTGATTTTTTTTCTTTTGCGGATTCAATCGCAAAGATTTTGAGTGAATCTTCATTGACCCATATTTCATGAGTAGTGGTTCACAAGAATCCATCTCTCATGAGTATGAATGGTCCACTTAACACTCATTGTATCTAGGTGGTGCTCATTGGTGTGAAGCATCAAGGCTTCCATGGTCTTGATCTTTGGGAAAACTCCATGACTAAGTGTGCTTGAGTTATGCTTCTCCCCTATAAACATCATCTAAATGCAATGAGTGCTAAGTGGACCATTCATGCTCATGACAGATGGTTCTTGTGAACTACCATGCATGAAATATGGGTTGATGAAGATTGACTCAATAACTACACAATTTTGAATCCTTGAAAAAAGAAGGAAAAATCTGACATCTCTAAAATTTAATATGCTCTTGTCCAATAAAATTATTTCTTACTTTGATGTACTTGTTGCAAGGAACCTTATGGTTCAATCTCATTCAGGTTCTATATTATCCAGTGTGGAATGAAACATAAAGTTAGTAAGATGAAATTTATAAGTTATTCCTAGCACCATTTGTATGGCCGAATTCTAGAACCAGATTTTGAGGCTAGGATAAGAGAACATTATCACTAGCAGAGAGGTTTCTGGAAATCTTACTTTACCTCATTTATGAGTGGGTGACACGAGGCATTTTTTTCAATCCTTTGTACTCAGATGTCTCGAGAACGTCTCTGTCAGATCATTCATTCTCTGTCTTTGACACTATATCGCTACTCAATGGTACTCCACCTGATTCCAAATATGCAAAAAACATTTGGAAAAGGATATATCTAGCAATTGTCTGTAAAGCACTTCACAAGTGTACGAGACAATAATGATTTCTAGAAGATTTGTTTTATTGAGATTTATTTCAAAAGTGTACAAGACAATAATAATGTTGGGAAGATCTCTTTGTAATCTCCTTAGAGAGGATGGAATCCATTATCTAGTGGCCTAAAAGCACACATTTGACCTTTGGCCGTGAAGAATGCATCTTTTGTTGACCTTGATAAATATATTTTGAGGGTAAAAGTAGAGAGCTTAGTGGAGCATGACTTATCATAAATCTTACACTTCTGTCTTTTACATCACTTATTTTTTGGATATGGTGGAGATATAGGTGTAAGTTTCTCCATTCCTGAAAATTTTAGAATAGGACCCTTTGTGCTTTGTTTTGTTTTGTGATTACTTTGTATATAACTTTGCATATAAGTATAGGTAATAGAATTGATATCAACTAAGTTGGGTTGAATCTAGTGCGGTGTGTAAGTTTTAGGCTTGGGAAATACTAATAGTATTTTAATGTCTCCTTTTATTTAGATCAGCCTGCGTGGGCCCAATCCTTATTTTCCCTGATACAAGTAGAGAAAAATAAATAAATTTAATTATGGGGACCATGAGCTGGGACATCAGGTACAATAGTCAATAGAATATAATAAAATAATATCTAAGATTCTAAACCCAGCAGAAGGGGGCATGGGTTGAGTGGTCATTTATGAGGAGTTATAAAATTGACTTTCAAGACAACTTAGGAGCATTTGAGGAGGATCTTGCTTGAGTTATTAAAAATTATTTTATGAGGTTATGGGGTTTTGGGTGCCCAAGTGGGCCCTCCTTTTGTTATATGGTGAAGTGTTCAGTCGCTTTTAAAAGCACTGCCAATTTCCATATAATTTCTGCTACAGCTTGAACCATGCATTCAACTATTAGCTCAAGGATGAAAACCCTTGCATTTGGGAGATGGAGGACAAAAACCCTCTAAATTTTGAAGGTAATCTCATCCAAAGGTTGTAATTTGTGTTGAAGGTTAAGTTTATCATTCTAGCGAGTATGTGTATGTGGCTTATTTGAAATATTCCAGTATATTTGAATACTGATATTCAGCTCCAGCCGGTTTTTAAATAATTTTACTGTTTATGCAATCCATTGCCAAATTATTTAGCTACAGGTTATTACAATTGTATCAAAGCCAAGATCTTGCCAATCACAAGATCAAGAGTTTGGATACAAGAAGCTGCAACAAAACTCTACATTATCACAAAAATATGGAAGAGATGGCTGCAATAAATGAAGAGCATTCTTTGAAACTATGGAGTCTGTTGAAGGACAACAACAGCTCATCATCCTTTCACCTGAGCCTTCCAAACTTCTAATGCTTTTCCCATGACTACCTCCACTGGTAACAGGGATTGAGGAAAATCTTTTGCTTCAAGAGTGAATCTGACATCTTGAGCAGCTTGTGGTTCTGGGCTACCTAAAGTCATCTCTTTACAGAAAGAAGTGGAGCAGCCAAAAGAAGAAATCATAGAGCAGCAGGATGGGGATTTGACAACTATCCATGCAAAATATAGAGCATAGAGTGAAGATTTTTGAGCTGATATCACTTTCTTGAATGTTTGCACTCTAAAGACAAAACAGGCCTAAGAATGAGAGAAGGCTCAATCAATATTAGACTCACAAGGATCTCCAAAACTGGTTAAGAAAATTCATGGTTTCTTCATTTGATGGGTCCAACAAATGTTCAGCCCATGCTTGGATCCTGAAGTTAAATGCTTCTTTGAGTTTGATGTATGAAGAGGTGATCGAATTTGTTACCCTTCTCTTGGAAAGAATGGCCCATGAATGCTAGTACCATGGCCTAATCAAAGGTCATATTCTTATCACTATGTATGAAGATTTCAACCAAAGATTGATTGATAGGTTCGTGAGGCAAGATGCCGGGATCCACTTTAGAGAGTTGGTGCAGTTGAAGCATGGTGGTGCAGTAGACAACTATGTGGTAGCTTTTTAGAGGATCGCAATAATGGTACCTAATCTGTGTTACACGGGGGCGCGTCCCCTGCCCTAAAACCCATTGTCCCTGCCCAAAGCCGTCCCCGAGACAGGGGGACACAAAGGGGACATCCCTCAGCCGTCCCCGAAATAGCCCAACTAGCAGGAAATGGGAGGAAACGTCCCCTGCCCTTTGGGGACAGTTCCCCGTCCCCGGTACAGATGGGGGACATTGGAAACGTCCCTCATCATATTGGGGATGGCTAGCTGTCTCTTTGAACAGGGAGCTTCCTGGGTTAAAAAAACATTTAAAAAATTGATTTTTTATTCGTCCTCCTTTCTAAGGTGATTTTTGAGTTGGGCTGTTTGACATTTTGTCAAACACTTGGCATGCAAAGTGATCGAGTTCTGATTTCTGAATGTTTATGCTTGTGTTTGATTGAATTTTAATGCCAAATCATTTGCATAAAACATAGAAATGATAACTACTATCATAACATCAACAAATATGAAACATTCAACCTCAAATCTGATTTTATTGCACTATATCAAGTCTGAATACATTGCATTACAGGTCTGATATAAGTTTGATTTGATTACAGCAGCAGGCATTTCCTTCAAAATCTAATTTATATTGATTCCCAATGAAATACAAACATACTTGGATCATAGGCTACAATAATAAGTTTAATGACATTTATTATGCTGTTATACTACTGCTCTCGCGATTTATTTACATATTAATATTGTTGTTATCAATTATTAATTTATTGACATATCTCTCCCTCTCTCTTTCCCTCTCTCTCTCTAATATATTAATAAATTTTGAAAAAATCACATATATATGTATTTTGTATGTCGCCGTCCCCTACCGTCCCCTAGGAAACGTTCCAGAAACACGTCCCCCCGTCCCCGTCCCTGAAATGCCGTGGAACATAGCACCTAATGTTTTTGAAAAAAGAATCACTTTCCTCTTTATTGAAGGTTTATTTGAACCCCCAAGGGCCTATTTAAGGCTTTTGCTCCATCATTTCTCAAAGAAACTTTTGAGAGGGCTTCAACACTTGAGTCATTTGTGCTACAAAACAAGTTTTCATCTCAGCCAAAAGCACTCGCTACTGTTTCGCAAAAGGGCAATTTTTAGAAAGGGGGCTTTATTAAAGAGCCACACTATTTGCAACCAATAGTTTGGATGATCCCATTAAAAATGAACTCAAAAGAAGGAAGCTATGTTTCACTTGCAAGGAATTGTGGAAACTTGGTCACCGATGTCTTGGCAAAGGCCAATTCTATTATATTTAAGTAGTATTTGATGATGAGTTAGATCATGGAGGACCTTAGCTACAACAAGTCACAAAAGAGTAGGTCATCAAGCATGAATTAGAGAGATTGGATGTTTGTAGGCGCAAGCATTGGTTCACTTCTAGCTCTTTTGAGGGTGCCTCAATTAATCACCCATTCAAAATTTGTGAAGTGCTATCCAAACAACGAGTTAGGGTGCTTATTGATAGTAGGGCTACCCACAACTCATTGATGAAGCCTTGATTGTTAAAAGAGGATTGAAAGCTGAGGTCTTTGTTGGATTCAATGTCGTTGTTGATAGGTTCACTATTCCATGCACCAAGATAATTCAACAACACAAATTATCCCTTGGTGTTCACAATGTATGTGATGATTTTTTATGTTGTGTGATCAAGAGAGACTAACATAGTTTTAGGAGTACAATGGTTGCTTTCCCTTGAAGAATTTTCATAGAATTATCGAACTATACTATTAAAGTTCAAATTAGGAGGACAAAACGTGCTTACAAACATTTTTGATGAACAACTATAAGTGGTCACAACTAAGAGGATGGAGAGGACTTTCTGCAATGGACAAATTGCATGGGTAGCAAGCTGCATGGTGACAAAAGGCGTGCCTACTAATTCATCTTTGGGCAAGCATCATACTTATCATGTTGATATTTATAATATTTTGGATGAACATAGTGGTGTTTAGTGAATTGCCTCTAGGACTATTGTTAGATTCCAACATATCATAGAGTTGGAAGTAGGCTTTAAGTTTGTCATGACCACACCATATCATGATCTATAGATGTACAAGAAGAAATAGAAAATGCTAATAAAAGAATTCTAGTCGATTGGAGATGGGTCACATGAGGCCAAGTTCTAGTCCTTTTGCATCATTTGTGGTGCTTGTAAAAAAAAGAAGATGTGCATAGACTACAAAGCCTTGAACAAAAAGACCATTAAGAATAGATTCTTGATTTCCAGGATTGATGAGCTTATTGATGAGTTGCATGGAACAACCTATATTTCAAAGATTGATCTCAAATCAGGACATCATATTTGTGTGCGTGATGATAATGTGCACAAGACAACATTTAGATGCCATTCTAGACACTGCGGGTTCTTGGTCATGCCTTTTGGCTTGAGAAATGCTCCAACTACTTTTTAGTCATGTATGAATTAGGTATTTAGTAATCAATTAAGAAAATTTGTTTTGATTTTCTTTGAAGATATATGGATTTACAACAAAACTTGGGAAGAACACTTGATGCATTTATATATTGTTCTTGGAATATTAGAGCAATAGGCTCTCTTTGCATAGAAATCCAAGTACGAGTTTGGGGTTATAGAAATTCTATTTTTGGGCCATGCAATTAGTGCTCAAGGTGTTCAAATAGATCAATAGATGATCCGAGCCATTTTACAAGTTGTGGAGTTTTTTTGGCCTTTGTAGTTACTACAAGGGGTTCATTAGGGTTTTTTTTGCAGTTGGAACTTGCAAGGACTCCTAACTAATATGACTAAAAAGGGACTTTCTCATGGAGTGACATCTCCCAAGTGACCTTTGAGAAGCTTAAAAAGATAATACATTCATGTCTTGTACTTGATATTCTTGATTTCTCATACCCATTTGCTAGAGAATTTGGTGTTGTAGGAGAGGGAATTGGGGTAATATTAGTGTAGAAGGGGCACCCCACAACATTTGAGAATAGAAAATTGAAAGATTCAAAAAGGGTATTCTCCATTTATGACAAAGAGATGCTCACCATCATGCATGCTTTGGCCAAGTTCTGACAACACTTAGTTTGTGGAAGGTGTGTAGTGAAGACTAATCATAATAGCTTGTAGTTCTTCCTTGGTCAATGTGACTTGAATGATTGATAGCAAAAGTGGGTGAGTAAGCTTTAAGCATATGTATTTGATATAGAGTACTTGGAAGGGTAGAAATAATGTAGTTGCTGATACTTTCTCTCGAGTTCCTAGTCTACATTCCATTTCTACTATTTATGTTGATTGGAAGGCTTCAACCATGGCATAATATTCGAAGAACACCTTTAATCCTAACATTCTTGGTGAAAGTGTGAAAGGATGACATATTTAGTAGCAAATAGTCTCATTTTACAATACTATAATTATCATAGATTCTGAATCTATAAGATGAAGGAAAAGTTTTGAGGGCTTTGCATGATGTTCTAATGCCTATGCATGTAGGGTTCTACAAGACTTATAGGTAGATAAGAGAAAGATTCTCCTAGAAAGGCCTTGAGGAAGATGTTATTGAGCATATTTAGGAGTGCATAACTTGTCAACAAAATAAAGCAAAGTTGGTTTTCTTGTAGGATTGTTATAGCCCTTGCCTATTACCAACCAAAAGCGGGAAAGTGTGTCCATGGATTTCATCACATACTTTCTTAAGGTAAATGGCAAGAATTGCATTTATGTAGTAGTGGATAGGTTAACTAAGTATGCACACCTCTTTGCCATTCTTGTAGAGCACATTAGGTAGCTGATCTATTTTTTAGAGAAGTGTTTAGGTTAAGGGACAATAGATTCCTTAGTTCCTTCTTGTGGGAATTGTTTCATTTGATTGGGTATTGAACTCACTCCCAATACTAATTATCACCTATAGATGAATGGTCAAACAAAGATAGTGAATTAAGTAGTTTGAAGGATATTTGAGAAACTATGTTATGGATCAACATGTAGCACGGGTTAGGTGGTTACACCTTCGAGAGTATTGCTTCAACACTACCCATTACAAGCTCATTGCTATGATTCAATTTATGGAGTTTATGGATAAGATGCACTAACCTTCTTTGTTTTGGTGTTTATTAATAATAGGGTGTGAGTAGCTAGTGACTAGGTGAAACATAGCCAAAACATTTTTAGGTCACTTAAAAGTCATTTGCACTAGGCCTAAAATCAACAGAAGTTGTACAGGCACAATATTGAGAGATCATTTGAGGTGGGAGATATGGTTGTTTTACACTTGTAGCATTATAAAAACTTTTATTAAGCGAAGTGGAGTGGAAAAGCTCAAACCTCATTTCTATGGACTATACATAATTTTGAAAAGGGTTAATGAAACGACTTATGAGTTAGAGTTGCTAATAGGTAGTCGGATACATAGTGCTTTCCATGTGTCTTACCTCAAAAAGGCACTTGGCCAACATATTCTGCCACCTTTGGATGATGAAGGGAAACTTATATTGGTTCTAGAGGCCATCATCAACATATGAGAGAAGAAATTGAGGGACAAAACTGTCTTAGAATACTTGGTCTGTTAGAAGAACCTCCTTGTAGAGCATGATGTTTGGGAGGGGCTAGAAATATTTGAACATCTATCACTTCATTGCTTGTGGAAAAGCAATTTTGGCAAGGGCGGACTTGTAATGTCCCCATTTAGTTAAGTTGGTTTGTGTGGGCCCAATCTTTATTTTCCTTGATAAGGACAAAAAAATAAATAAATTTAATAATGGGGGCCATGATTTGGGACATCAGTGGCAACATTCAATAACTTATATTTTAAATAATATTTAATCCCAACATAAGGAGGGCATGGGTTTCCATAAAAGAGTAGCTATTGATGTGGATTTACAAGTTGATTTTCAAGACAATGGGGGAGCTATTTGAGGAGGATATTGCTAGAATTAACAAATATTATTTTATAGGGTTATGGGGCATTGAGTTTTGGGTACCCAAGTGGACTCTCCCACTATTATACAATGAAGTGCCTAGTTGCTTTTGAAAGTACTCTCCAATTTCCATATATTTTTTGCTATAGTTTGAGCCGTGTGTTTAATATTAATTCAATGATGAAAACCCTTGGATTTGGGAAATCAGAGGACGAACCCTTGTCTAAAGGCAATCTCATCCAGAGGTTGTAATTTGTCTTGAGGTTATGTTCTATCATTCTAGCAAGTATTTGTATGTGGTTTATTTGAAACATTCTAGTATATTTGGATAATCATATTTAGTTCCAACCTATTTGTGAATTATTTTATTTTTTATGTAATCTATTGCCAATTAATTTAGCTACAGGTAATCACAAGTATGCACAAGAAGAAAACCTGTAAGACTCCATTATATGTTTGTTTTTTGGATAGACATCTATACCAATAGACAAGGAAGGGGGTGGGAAGTGGAGGTTATGTCAATAGTACCAAAGCTTCTCATCAATTAAGACATAAGTAAAAAATAAATATTTAATTTCAAGCAATGGAATGAGGAGAACATTTCAATTGTGCTACATAAGTTTTCAGCTATCACTATAAAAAGATAGGAAAAAATTAGGCTACACGAGGAGTTGTTTGGGAGAAATTTAATTGTCCCATGACCTTGTTAGTCATACCAATAGAAAAATGACAAATTAAGTTTGGATGAGGGTTGAGTGGCTTGGGGACAGTGACAATCCACTAAACTTATTGTTAACTATTCTCAATCCCCTCTCCACCTCATTTTGGAGAAAACATAGCCCAAAGAAAGGGTGTGTTGTGAGAAGTTTTTGAATTATGTTACCCTTGCTATTGCTCATTCCAGTTAGTAAAATATATGACTTCCAACAATAGGGTTCCACATAATTTTGTACACCAACACCTCACAATTCTTGGTTTCATTAGAACATGTGCCATAGAAGGAGCTTTAAGGACCCAAATATGGACTTGAAGGGTCTAAAGCATAGATTACATACTCTGCGAGTAATCGCCGAGTGGTCAAGTACTCACCCATTTTTTGCATGGGCGAGTACTCTTTGCTTTTACTCTCGGCTCAGGATGCAAAAAAATATCATCGTTTTTTTCATAAAACTCGTAGAAAACCCTTAGAGAACTCGCAGAAAACCTTGGAACAAATGAAACGCGCTTTTCATGCGCTTATTTTCACATGATTTCAATGCGTTTTTGGCACATGTTGGATGTGTGTATGACACGACTTGGGGCGTATAGAACCCTTGTTTAGTGTGCCTTACAGACATTGCATCCTTTGACACGATTTGGATTGGTTTTTTGGCGTGATTTGGACTAGTTTTACTATTTTACGCTTCAGTGTTATTGGTAACACATTATCAATATACACAAACCTGTCAACTAATATTGCACATTATCATACACAATCAATAGGTTTGTGTATATTGATTATGTGTAAATTTTTAAACATTAAATAGTTTAATGAACATTATCATAATGAATTAGTTAAGTTTGTATATAGTTATACATAGATTTTAATGGTATTTCCGTATTACTGATATGCATACTTAATAGTTAAACAATTGAACTTAATATTGATATGCATACATGATTGATGATAATATGATATCATGATACATTGATAAGTGAAACAAGAAACTGTGTGATTGTATGTGTATAGATATGTCTATGTGCATATATGCATGCAAACCTAGCATCCTGTGTTTGTGTATAGATATGTATGTGTGCACAATGCAGTGTGTCTAGGTATGTTGTAACTGAATTTTGCAAAAAAAAAGTGTTTTTATAAGAAATTTTACTACTTTTTAAGTTGCCGAGTATTTGCCAAGTCAAAAATTTTGGGCTTGCCGAGTACTCTCCGAGTCCGAGAATGTAAACTATGGTCTAAAGTGCTTAAGAGAAGGGCTTGTGGAGGCTATTAGTTGGAGAGCTTGGTTTTAAGGGCCTTTTTCTGTTAAGATTTCTTTATTCTCTTGTTTTTCCAATTTTTTTGTTATTAATGTTGCATTTATATGCACCACCATAAGAGTAAGAGTATGATTGCTCATATTCTTGTGGTGATTATAAGGAAATGATGAATTGTATTGGAGCTCTTTTATAAATGGGGAAGAACAATTTATCACTTCTTAGTTGGGTAAAAACTAAAGCAAATATCCTCATTACAAACTCCTGTATTTTAAAATTTTGATGATTTTTGACTTAAGGAATAAATTTTGGAAAGCAAATGATCAAACCAATAAGATATGGCGATTTTCTTTCTGGTAAAAAAGTCTTGGTAGTTTGTAGCATGTGCAAAAACCCTCGTTTTTATTATGACTTGTCTGTTCAATGATCAGATAAGGTGTTACTTTTCTTGGCAAGCTGTGTTTCTTGTTGCCTGTCCACACCCATGGACCTGAAATAAATTAGAAAAATATTGTGTATATGATGTAGATGCATGTATGTGTGCTTATTTAGTTTTAATTCTAGGATTAATAATTTAATAGCAAAGTCACAAGGCAGGCACATGCATGGCAATGATATAGTGAAGTTAATGAGTAAGGGTATGGTTTGTACTTGGCAAAATACTCGAGGAAAGAGTTGTTCTAAATATTCAAAGGTTTGGAAAATATTGATGATCCTCTACAACAAGATGAACTAACTAGCATAATGTGTCTCTAATGGTGCCAAGAATGTTCAACATCTCACATTCCTAGTGTTGGACACTATTTTTTTTTACCCAATCTATCCTCCCAATGACTTTCAATTTGTTGTTTAATGCATGAACCAAACAAGGACTCCAAAAGGCATGTTTGGACCAACATATCCATTGACCTACACATTGTAACTGCATTCATGAGCAACTTGCAAAATGAAAAGTTCACAATATAAAAAGAAATTAAGAATTTAAAAAATTTCAAACTTATGATGACTTGGAAAACAAAAATATGCAAGTATCAATAAAATATTAGCAAAAATTTAAAGAAAAAAATATGTTAGAAAAAGATAGTGCCTGTTTACTATTCCTCTCCCCAAACTTGTCTATGACAACCTTCAAAATATTGAATTGAATCAGCATACCAATGCTTACGTGAACAATAATTGGTTGTTAAAAAATAGGGACCATCTTGGCATGTACAAATAACCATAGTTTATAATATTAGATGAGTCATCAAGTACTTGCCTTTTTTTTGCCCTGCAAGTTTTGGCAAGGTTTATTTGTCGAGTTTTTTTTTCCGTTTTTTGAAAAACTTGTGGAGACTTGCCAAATTTATTTCATTTATCTCTTGGCACCAGCAACATTTCAAAATTGAGAATTTTTTTTTGGTTAGACATTGTAAAGACTTCGTTGTTTTGCTTTATAAGCATTTGATACATTTTATAGCTATATTTTGCATAAAATTTATATCTTTTTCAAAAATGTTTTTTTTTTTCAAATGTAAGTGTTTTTAAGGTGTTGAGTTTTTCTTGAGTACTCTGAGTAGATTTTTTTGGCTTCCCATGTACTCTTCGATTCAAATTTGTTTGGCTTCCCACGTACTCTTCGAGTCGATTTTTTTTTGGCTTCCCAAGTAAATTTTCTGGCAAATTATGTTAATGAGTGGTTGGTGTCTGACACCTGTGTACCCTTTCATGATGATTGTGCAATGTGCATCCTTTCCCCATCCATGTTCCCCTCGTCTTTTCCATTGTCAAAGTGACCCTCTACTATTTTTTGTCCAAAAGAGAGGTCCTAAGCTTTGCTCTCTTAAATGAGGCATATATGCAGCACTTGAAGGTGCTACTTTCCTAAATGCCTTTTGGTAATAAGGAGATCATGCAACATGGAATGAGATGCCATTGACAAAAAATAATTTGCTAATTGCATAGGCCTCCTCCCTGCATTGGCTACTTCCCATGGCCACCACTTACAGCCCTAGCAATAGATTTACAAGAAGAATTAGAGGGGATGGTCACCCCTTCTCTAGGAATCTATATCAAATATGGATCAATCCTAGTGTAACTTTTCTTGAAACTTTTATTGCATACGTGGCATATGTACTGTCTTTAGTCATCACATTTTTCTTTGGCTATTGTATGTTTAAGTATAATAACAATTTGGGAAAGAGTTTTCTTGAGATTGAAGGGTCCTTTGTCATAGTTTTCTAGCAAGTGGGATGGACAATTAAATTGGCTTTCATGCCCAACTGAATCCCTGTGTCTTCATCAACATCATTGTCATTTCCTTTCCACTCCCTCCATTTGGTTTTGATTGTGACTTCTAGGCATAGACATTTCTATCTCGTCCTTACTGTTAGTGTTGTCTGTGCTTTCTTTTTTCTGTGAAACAAAAAGAAAATCTGTAAAAAATGCAAACAAAACCCATATTTTACAATCTATATATCAATATAAAACAAAACAAAAAAACACCTAGACAAAATATAATCATAACGGTTCAATATGCAATTGGATCTGTTGCCAGCTTTGCTACTGAGCATCGGTAGGGTGGGAGGGAGGCATTGCTGGATCTCGAGATGTTATTGGCTCTGCCACTGGTGCTTGCTCCTATGCTGGGTTATCAAGTGGCTTTGCTTCTGGTTTTGACTCCCTTGCTACGGGCTCTGTCTCCGCAGCTGGTTCTTCTACGGATGCTTCTACGGGTGTACAGAGGCACATATGTGCCTATTCTATGCTGGTTGGGATGGTTCAACTGCTACTTCAGGATCAGTTGCTGGATTGGTATCCACTGCTGCATCAAGGGCTGCTGACTCTACCAACTCAACATCTAGCTGTATCAGAATCAATGACGTATTCCTCTTGAATGCTTGTAATGCCTTCTTAATCTCCTCCTTGCTGATATTTTGAATAGCTTGGTGGTTTTCTTTGTTTGCTTGTGGGTGGGGCCCTTGATCCCATTTCACCCTCCTTAATCCTAAACCAAGGACACTGTTGGGGACAGCAAGACCTCCTTCAAATGGTTGAGGGATGGTCTGCTGTGCCCAATGGCATTCCCTTTCACTTTGAAACCTCTAGCTGTCCCTGGGATGACTAGGAGTTTTGGAAAACACTAGGAAACTTAGGGAACATTTCTGAAACTCCCTGTGAGCTTTTGCCATACCAGATATAGAACCTTTAACAATTTTTCATTCAGAGATGGCTAGGTGATGTTTTCTAGCTGAACCTGTTTGTATATTGGAACTGGAGAAAGAGGGGTTGACAAGGTTGTGGGGTACATTGGTAGCGAAAAATTTGACTATACTTAATATAACCCTTTTAAAGCTCATAGTAGAGTTCATATAATGACTGTTTTGTCTTTATTAATTAGGGTTTGTCTTATTGTTAATTATTAAGAATTATGGGTTGTTTCTATTTGTTAAGTATATGATATTTTTTCCACACAAACATTTCTGATGTTACATTTTAGTATGGTCATATGATTCAAACTTTGGAATACTGGGCAATCACTTGACAAGGGTTTTGATACAAAAGGTATTCAAAATTCTGAATGTTTTATGTGCTTTTAATATTCCAAGTATTTGCTGAGGTTAGTTTGGATCCTGTAGAATTTTACCTAAGCTTTTATGAGTTCTTGTGAGTATTGATTCATTCTGTCGTTTTGGACTTAAGTTTTTCTTATGAGTAAACACAAGTGAAACCTAAGTCATGTATGGGACTATGCTATTTAGATTGTAGTATAAGAAGTTAATGTCAGGCTTCTACAAAATTCATGTGAAGTTGAAATATTTATGATGAACCTTTTGTATTAATTAGATATTGAATATTTTTTTCTCCTTGAACTTAAAATTAAAAGCTTGAGCCAGACATTTTGGATTAGGTGCAACTTTTACACTTCTTGAGTTTAGCTGTAACAGATCAGATTTGAATGATTGAAGAAGGATATAGATTATACTTAGATTTTCTGATTTGATTGTGGTTATGCATCAACATATCAGTTGCTTGATTCCCTTGTGAGGACATAGCTTTTGTTTTATATTACAATGTGAAGAATTCTCTTTGAGCCATCAACATTCTACTCAATGGCCAGATTCTCTCTCTCTGAAGTTCAATTTTATTTGTCATATTGTATTCCTGGAGGGTGTGACAGTGACTGTGCATGCTGTTGTTCCCTTTTGTTAATCTATACCAAGGTGTTGTCAACTCCATCTTGAGTGACATGCCTTGAAAATCACTCCCACCAGCTTATTACCATTCAGACATATTGCACAGATAAGATGTAGCCACTCAAAGAAGGTTCCACCTGATAATAAGGTTAAGTATGAGTTTGGTTAATATCAATTTGCAGTGTTGCACTGCACTCTAAATAATTTTTTACCAAGATTGATAATCTGTGTTTTTTGTCATTCTAGGTGGCTGCCTCGACAAACAAAGAGATTGATTCTCACATACCTAACTATCCAAATCTGCCTCCTCAATTGATCTGTCAACTACATAATGTCACTCTGCAGGTGGGGAACTTTTTGTTGTTTTGTTTTATTTTTTACAGAGTTCCTTAAATAGCTCTTTTCAGGTTGCATAATCTATGACTTATGATTTGTTATTGAACACTTTAAACCAGGCGGACATAGAGACAGATGAAGTGTATGCTCAAATGACATTACAACCCTTAACAACTGTAAGTCCACTCTAGAAGCTGGCTGTTTGGAATATGTATTTTAACTTGTCCTTTCAATTGCTAATTAAATGATTTCTTTTTGTTTGGTGCATCAATTTGGAACTGTGCTTAGCAAGAGCAAAAAGACTCGTATCTAGCTCCTGATTTGGGCACACAGAACAGACAGCCAACTAACTACTTCTGTAAGACGCTTACAGCAAGTGACACTAGCACTCATGGTGGATTCTCAATTCCACGCCGTGCTGCTGAAAAAGTTTTTCCTCCACTTGTATGTGCAGATCTGTTTGTACTCTCCTTTATCTGTCTTTTTGCGCTAGGCTATCAGGGATAAAATAGCAATTTAATATGAGGATTTTGAAATATTTGTTTTGCCTTGAATGTTCTCCTACATAGAGCTTATACATTTTTCTAGCCATAAGTTTTTCAATGTGTAGCTTGCACTCTTGTCTTCTACACAGGATTTCACTCAGCAGCCTCCTGTCCAAGAACTTATTGCAAGAGATCTCCATGACAATGAATGGAAATTTCGGCATATTTATCGGGGTAAGTTTCATTGACCAGCTGTTTTCTTAAAACTCTAAAAGCCATGCTGCTGAATGTGGAAACATGCTTCTAGACTATCAAAAAGGTATCCAAGCAGCAGAAAGGCAGCTGGCAGTGAATCTCTATCTTAACATTAGTTTTTCCATTGGAAAGAATAAACTTTATAACCAACTGATAATTTGAATTTCAGAGGTTTTCTTACAGATTACACTTTCTGATTGCTGTTTTTTTGCCTGCATTGCACAGTATTGCTGAAAGCAGATATGACTAAGTGGCTTAGAAAGGCCCTTTCATCTTTAATACATCTTTATCACACATCTTTAGAATTTACCGTAATACACTTGACTTAAAGCTTAAAAGCTAATTTATGAAATTTGGATATTAGTTTTGTTTATTCACATGACAAAGGTGATAATTTAGAGTCATTCTTGTGAAAACTATTCTGTCAACGTTCCTCACAAAAATGGTTTAATGAAGACCAGGACAATTTATGGTGTGAATAATCTTTTATGTGTGCTGTAGTTAGCCAATCTTTTGAGTCAATAGATTGAGAACACACATTTATACATAAAATTCTGGGAAATCCTAAAAAACCTTCTTAGTGTTTGAGGTGGATGAAGATGCTAAAAGGAGTGTAGCCCTTCCTAAATAATAGAGAGAAGTGCCTTTATGCTACATGGCTACTCTCGTTCCTTTCTGATCCTCAAAATTTGCTTGTGTTTGAATCTAGAAGGTTCTCAGTCAAGCATGGGTCTAGTAAGCTGCTACAGGCATCTAAAAGGCTGTTGCAGGCATGCCATTGGGTACTACAGGTATGCAACAGGTTGCAGAAGGGATTCAACAAGCAGCTGCAAACAACCAGATAGGTTTGATGGGTATTCTCTTAGCATGCTACTCATAGATGATCAGAGAGAGGAGTTTGTTGGCAACTATTAGTGCTTGGATATCCAAGAGTTCATTTGAAGTCCCCATACAAGCAGCCTTTCCAAGACTTCCTATCACTGCACCATTGAAATTAGTTGTTGTCTTCTGTTTACAAGGATAATAAAACATTTTTGAGGGTTTCTAGCCAGGCCATTTTCAGCCTAACGTTTATCATATCTTAATGCTTGACTCACTATTGCTGGTATTTTGGAATGTTGGATATCCAGGAATTCATGTGTTACTAGTTAGGGGCATCTTTAATGTAATCTAAGCACTCAAACTTATAATTTTCTTTCTTCGATATTGCCCAACTAAGAATCCTTCTTGCCAAGTCACAAATAAACTATCATTACAGTTGAGTGCTTTAGAAGGTTCAAAAAGGGGGTTCTTGTTATCGGGATAGCTGTTCTTAATTGAATTCACTTGGATATGAGTCAAATATTTGAATTTATCACCAATTAAACATCAAAATTTCATAAAGTTAGTAATTTCGTTATTGATATGCAGGTCAACCTAAGAGGCATCTGTTGACAACAGGATGGAGTGTATTTGTCAGTGCAAAAAGACTTGTTGCTGGTGACTCTGTGCTTTTTATTAGGTTGGAGTTTGTTTTCTCCAAGGAAGTTTAAGATTCTTTCTTACACGCTCGTCAAATTATTTTTGGGGAAACCTAAAGGTGTAGTATTGCTTGAGAATAGTTGGCACTGTTTTACTTCATCATCACAATTTTGGGTGTGGTTTATTTGTGATTACAGGAATGAGAAAGGGCAGTTATTATTGGGAATTAGGAGAGCAAACAGAACCCATACAGTTATGCCATCTTCAGTGTTGTCCAGTGACAGCATGCACATTGGTGTACTGGCTGCTGCAGCTCATGCTGCCTCTACAAATTGTCGGTTCACAATATTTTACAATCCAAGGTGACTCTCCATCACATTGATGTAGCTACATACAATATATGCTTTCATAACATTGCTTTGTTTTGTTGTTGGATGACTAATGGTATATTTTAAGATTGTTCTCCTGCAGAGCAAGTCCATCTGAGTTTGTTATACCATTGTCCAAGTATGAAAAAGCAGTTTATCACACCCGAGTTTCAATTGGAATGCGCTTTCGGATGCTTTTTGAAACGGAAGAGTCAACCGTTCGGAGGTGAAGTTAACCATCTAATGTAACTAAGAAATTGATATGTACTGTAAATGTTTTTTAAGATTAATGCTGCTGTTCACATTACACGTTTTCAAGTTTCAATTGCTTTTGTCAAAGCTGAATAGTATGTTTGAGATCTTACAAGTGTCCACATGGTTAATCATGCTAAATTTCTGATGACATCTGAATTATTATTTGTATTTGTAATGCTTTTGAAATCACCACTCTCAATATTGAGTTCAGTTTTCAAGAAACTTATGCTGCACTCTTTTTTTTGATATTGGAATCATATGCTGACTAATTTTCTATTTTAATTTTTCAATGTGCTGTCTGTTTCTGTCTTCAGTTGAACATAGAAGATTTTTCGTAACAGATACTAACTTGCAACATAATTACTTATATCAAACTTGATTTGATCAATAGAAGACATTTCTATCAGGCATGCTAATCATGAATGGGCTCAGTAATCATTTGCTGATTAGATTTGTTAGCAAGTTATTGTGAGTGTTGTTCATTTTATAATTGCAAAATCTGTCGATTCTTGAAAATTGTTACTACTCTGGATTGGAAGTCTGTTTGGCAATTACCATGGATGACTTTTTCAGGACCACAGAGTTGTCTAGCAAGATCAGCCTGAATAACAAGCAAATCAGTATATCAATCTATGAGCTTCAATTCACTAAAGTTGGTCATGTTGCTGTTTGAAATTCCAATGTTGTGAATAGATGGTTTTTTAAGCCAAATACACTTGTATGTTTGCATTCTATTGTTTTTCACACTTCTCGTATTTCTTAATTTATATTTACTGTCAATTGTTTTAATCAAATTTTGATGTTTAATTCTTGCACCAATGTGTAGCGAATATTATCCTATTAGAATTTCAAGAACAGTGAAATAATGGTGAACAATGTTTTTGATGATTAAGACTCTTGCAGAAGTATACAAAACATTGGTCCTTGGTACGAAATAATGTGAAATGGAGTTCTTTGTTCTTGATATTTGCTTGAAGTTGTGTGAACAATCATTCTTGTTATGCTGAGAAGCATTTTACAGTGGCTGCAAGGAGTCTCATGTTGTGACTATGTACACTTAAATTTAACTTAAATTTGATAGCTATTTTACATGTCAAATACCTCATACTTAATAAATAATAATAAACATAAATTTAAAAAATAATATAGAAGTATGTAATATTTACTACACTTTTCAAAGTCAAAACAGAACAAAAGGATTACCGAAATAGTGAATGGTGGCTTTTTCAAGATTAAAACTAAATTCACATACTGAAGTAAAGTAGCTTTACAAATAAAGTAAACAATGTAATAAAATAAAATAGCTCTTAAATAAAATTAAAAAGCTATGTCCGTATAGTAAATAAAATAATTCTAAAGTAAAATAAAATAGATCCAGACTGATATCTCTTGGTGTTTTTTAGATGTATTTAAGATATCCATACTCGTTAGTTGTACATCAAAACAGGTATCTCTGAAAATGGATTGCAGTGCCTATGGTAGTGGACTGACAATAAATAGGTATATATTTTTTCTGGATCCCATGAATGGGGACCATAATATATAGAATATATATGTGCAAGTTTTGAATTTATGGTTTTATCTATTATATATACAAGTTATGATTTTGCAGGGCACTTATGTATTTGCATACGCATATGTTCTTGTTTCTTTTTAGTTCAGGGTTCTCAAATTTTTGTTATGTTTATATCATTAATTTTTAGGGAACTTACAATTCTTGAAACAGGTACATGGGTACAATAACTGGGCTTGGTGACTTGGATCATGTTCGCTGGCCAAATTCACAATGGCGTTCACTTAAGGTGAGCACATGAGAAACTTAAATTGGTTGCCAGAAAGACACGTAATTAGTGCAATGTGACATGTGTGTTGGAAGTTCCAAGTGGGTAAATGTTATAACATTGCTTTATTCCATGAAAAATCACTGTGTGCTGTGTTCTTATGGTACAAATTAAGTTCAGTTCACTGAAGCTCATTTAACATATAAACAGAAACATGTAGAATCATTTTTAAAATTTTGTGGTCATTTTAAAATGCAATGTGTAGGATTAATTTTTGTATGAAAACATGAGAGTTCATGGAAACTTGCAAGCTAGTCATTCTATCATGCTACAAATTTAAAGTTTATTTGTGCACTCTAGAAATTCATCTCTATAATATTCTGAAAATTATGATGTATGCTTTACAAATGATGTATGTAATGTGCTTATAATTGTCACCATTCACCTACAAAGAGGATTGGAAGGGTAATTGTTGTTTTTCTATCAAAATGCAAACCAGTGATGCCAAGTTCTAGGGAAATTTCTTCTACTGCGGAACAATAAAGGCTAATGGGTCCTTGGAGGAAAATGAGCTGCAAATATTTCAGAAGAAATTAAAACAGTCACAGAGAGTATGGATGTCTTATGTTTGTTGTTAACAATTGTGCATTGAGATTTCAGAATTTAGAAGAATGAATGATTTTGCTTCAGAGAAAGATTCAAAAATGGCTTAAAATATTGAACTGATCCTGTTATTCAATTAGGTCCTGGTAGGGCTAAAATATTTATATTGGGATAAATCACAATTCCAGTGACAACCACTCATCAGAATAGTTAATTGAGCAATACAGGAACAGAAGTGTCCAAAAAAGGTCATCAACCTAATAACTGAGCTACAAAGCTCTAAGAATGTCTTATAGTTCTTTTAGATAGTATGTGTTATACTTCCAGTGTAAGAGGGTATAACTGCTTCTCAAGGATAAGCTATAATATTGTGTTTTAAGGTTAATTGAACCTTTGTCTGGAAGATGCCTTTCTATCATGTGTCACGATACCAAGACAATGCATGCTTGACTAAAACAACCATTTTCCAGCCCTCCAAGAGCATTTTCATTTATTGTCATTTTTATGTTTTTTAATTTGGTTTTCACCTGCCCTAATTTCTACTTCTGCTGCACACATGTGCTTCCCAAACTGTCTCTTTTATGTAACAGTAATAGCTTTGCAATATGATTTAAAAAGTACCCATTTTTTGGTTGGTTGTCTTTGTATATTGTTTTTGTTCTTTTTGAATACAATATTATCTATATTACAGTGTGTATTTTGTTTCTTTAGCCTCTTTAACTTCTTAGACTATCATGAGCATGTCCGTTAAATCAAGAATGTGCTTACAAATTCACTTGCATTTACTCACACTCTGCATAAATTATATTGTATAGGATTATAAGAAGGGCTCCTCTCTTCAACTTTCAGATGGCTTCCAAAGAAACTTTCTTATGATATTTATCCATGGTGCTCTATTTTATCTGTTTTTTAGTGTCATATGTGGGTTGTATGTGTTATGACTTATGAATGTGTGGGAAGTCCTGGCAACACAGAAAACTAATTTTCAAGTGCATTCAAAACTTGTGCATGTGCAGGTTGGTTGGGATGAATCTACAGCTGGTGAAAGGCAGCCACGGGTATCTCTTTGGGAGATTGAACCTTTGACCACATTTCTCATGTATCCACCGCCGTATCCCCTAGGACTAAAAAGACCTTGGTCACAATTACAGGGAATCACACCTCTTTATGGTACAAAATCTTTGATGAATTCAAGTCCATTGATTGTATTCATTCAGTGCCTTTTTTGCATCAGTTTTATACTCAATAATTTTCTTCACTAATGGAAAAGATGTAGGTAACTATATTAACATACAACAAAAGGCTCGACAAAAGACAAGGGCTTTTATAGCATGCTTTAATGTTTTAAACCTAAGTTACCGAATTGTCTGCATATAACCCCCGTATCAAGGTATGAGTCATACCCAAATCGGGTTCCGATTGGAATCGTCTGGGAATCGGGTATTTTTGGGTGCTGATTTTCATTATTTTCTGTGACATTTCCTTGTAAACTCTCAGGGAAATTTCGCAGGATAAATTCACGATCTAGCCATGAGCAGGTGAAAGAGGGTTCGGGTATTTTCGGGTCTCCAAGAAAATAATGAGAGTTTCCCACTTCACAATGGAAAAGCCGTTCAGATCCTCTGGTCGTTTTGTAAATTTTCTCCGTCTAACCAAATAATGAATGAAATGGTGCAGATCGGTGCAGTCGCCAAGCTGTGCATGCTAATGCACAACGAGTGCATGGCCAAGACAAAGAGTAAGGCAAAAGAGATGCTCAGAGTGCACGATAAGTGCTGGAGGAACTCGTATTATGTACCCTCCATCATTTATCCGCGATCTCTTCAGTAAAAGTCCCCGGTATCTACATCTCTGTTTGAGGATCGTTCTCTGTGATTCAGGACATGAGTTGAATATTAGTAAGAGAGAAGTCTAAGGCCATCTCGATTTGTTGAAGACAAACGCTTGCAGTGAATGCCGTATTCTTGGAAGAGAACGAAGCCAATGCGAAGATAAGTTAACAAATCTAAAGTAAAATGGGATGAGTTAGATTTTCTTAGATCTGTTTCAGGCCGCGGACTTACGTTATGCAGGTTTATTTGTTTAGTACATTTGTGTTGCTTTGATTTATTTGATTAGTACATTTGTGTTGCTTTGGTTTATAAATTTAAGCTATTATAAATTTATACACTAATTTGTATGTTGCTTATTAAACTATATTTTAATAATTATATAATAAAATTATAAATTAAAAATTTGTATACTTATACAGCATTAGTAAATAACAACTATAAGTAATATATTTATTAATTTATAATATATATATTTAATTTTTAATATATATATATATATATATATATAATTAATATTAAATTTTTATATGTATTTTGTACGGACGTACCCAAAACGCACCCAACCCCTTTTCAAAAAATTGTTGTACCAGCGTAACGTACCCACGTACCTGATTCCGATTCCGATTCCGATTCGGCAACTTAGTTTTAAACCAATTGAGTAATCTAGTTTATCAAGTTCTTTAATAATTGCCACAAATTTTACCATTTTATATTTCTCTTTTGTTAACATCCACTTTGTGAGTGTCATTAATCTAGTGTAATTTGCTGGAACATTTTGTGACATCTATGAACAGATTGACAAATTATCTTCAAATGAAGTGCAAGCTTTCATGCATAAAATGTTGATACATGACCATTGGGCAACATAACCCTTTTCATGCCAGGAAATCATCCCCTTATGCCCTGGGTATGTGCTGGTTAGTTTTTCAGGAAAGGAAATGCCCCAGATATGTTGTAGGGATTCTTGGACGACATTCTTGGATAACCCCTCTACCATGCTTTAGAAAATGGTTTACCCCTCTCCATACCCATGTCTCTTGGTGACCAGGACCCAAAGTTGCATGATTGAAATAACAAATAAGTTGACAAACTATTGTTATCTTGCACTATCAACTTCCGATAAAAACTCATATGGCATGGTGGTCATTTAAGATTCTTGTTATGATGGGAACTACTAGGGGCACATTTTAGACAATTTTGGTGTACTATCTCATTTTTGTGTTTCTATAAAATGCATTATTCCGGATGTTCTTTGTGCCTTCTACTCTGCTGATTATTTCTAATTTAATGATTCTGGTCTGTTGAGAAATTGCGTTCCTGGAATTCTCATGCTATGGTTTCAGTTTGATCTTTGCAGGTTGTGTTGTATTTTTGACATAAGCGTCGGTCATTTTTCAATTTTGTTTAATGTTCTGTCTGGATAGCTTGTATATATCTCTGTGAGTTTGTCCAGTGGAATGCAGAAGGTTCTTCTTCATGGTTGCTTTTTTTCATGCTCATTTGTTTTCTTTCAGGTAATGATGATTGTAGCTTTAGGAGGCCATTCATCTCAGAGAGGGGTGATACTGGGGAAACTCTGAATTTCCAAACAATAGGCATGGATCCTTGGATGCAAATGCAGCAACGATTTGAGTCATCTCTACCAGGCATCCAATCCAGCATTTACTCAGGGCTGCCTGGAGCAATCTTGCAGGAGTCAGGAAGCCTTGATCAGTCTAAACAGTTGAAATTTCAACCACAGCAACCTGTACCGTCTGAGCAACTTCAAAGCAGACCACAAATGCAATTACAGAAGAATATTGTAGAGCAGCAGCAGCAGCAACAATTACTTAAGCAGCAAGTGCAAGTGCTCAACCTAGAGCAGCAATCACCAAATCATCTCCTGCAACAGCAATTTCAGCGGCAACCGTTGCAGCATCAACTTGTGCAGCAAAAGCTACATAACTCAATCAATGAGCCGCAGCAGTCATTACATCAACATCAACAAAACCAACAACATATATTTCAAGTTACAAATGTTAGTTCCTTGCCACAGATCCCATCATCCCAGTCTCAGTCAGCAATGAGTGATATTTGTTCTGTATCTTCACGACCAGTTTTCACGAATACTAGCACCAACATTGTTTCATCTAAAAGTTCTTGCAGTGCGTCTCCTTTTCAAAGTGTCTTAGATTCATTGACCACAGAAGGAGCTTCTCCATACCTGAGTTTGCCTAGATCAACACAGAGTTTAGGGCAGCAACCAGTAGAAAATCTAACATGGTCTTCTATTGCTTCAGATCAGGTTGCTGGCTCATGGTTCTCTCCAAAGAAGATATCTAATAATCGGACACATTGTCTTGGACCCAGTCAGGTTGAAGCTCCTCTTCCTCCTGGTAATCAGCATGTTTTAACTAATACAGAACCTGGATTTCCGGTTAATGTAACGACACAGACTTTATCTATGCCCCAATATCCGCTAAGAGATTGCCATACAGAACAGGAAGGAGTTCATTCTGACTCTCAGAGTAATCTTCTCTTCGGTGTTAATATAGAAAACCCGACCTTAGCAATGTCTGATGCAGGCTCTAGAAATATTGGCAATGGCTCTTATGTAGCCAGTTCTTTTTCTGTTACAGATTTGTTGAATGGGCCTCCTTGTGGTCCTGTGTCTGGTTTCCCCATGAATTCAAACACAAATGCTTGTGGAGGCATGGATGAAAGCGGGTTTTCACAGAGTGCATCAAATGTTTCAAAGATGAACCATCCTACAAGAACCTTCACTAAGGTGAGCTTTTAATTTTTGCCCCTTTCTTTTTACTTGGCTACATCTTCATGTTTGCTAGCTGATTAATGAAACATATTTGTTTTGCCAAGGTTTACAAACTAGGGTCCGTTGGGAGGTCGGTAGATGTAACACGCTTCAGAGGCTATCCAGAGTTGCGTGCTGAGCTAGATCATATGTTTGGTCTAGAAGGCCAACTGGAGGACCCCCAGAGATCAGGCTGGCAGCTTGTATTTGTTGACAAGGAGAAGGATATCCTTCTCCTTGGAGATGACCCTTGGGAGTATGTTTCATGATCCCATTTACTACAATCAAGTTACAGCTGAGTGCAGATAGATATATCTCATGCTTAATATTTCCTGGAGAGTTTTACTTGTTATTGCTATTCATAATGATTTGTTTTGCAAAATGACCTTTATGTTATTACAACAGACTTGGATCAGACTTTCTAACCAATGGTAATGGACATGTTTTTCCTAGGGAGTTTGTCAACAATGTTCGTTCCATCAAGATACTCTCTCCTCCAGAAGTGCAGCAGATGAGTCAGGAAGGTATGGAGTTGTTGAGCAGCTTGCCTTCTCAACATCCAACAAGCAGTAGTTCAGAGGAGGATTGTGGTGCTAGGAGAGCATCTCGTAATATCGGCTCTGTTATCACATCTACTGGGCCACTAGACTATTGAGAATGGTTTAATTGTATTATAGAGACTGTTTCGTCCTGAAATGGGAGCTCAATACTTAATGGTGTATTTAGTGCAATGAAGAAATACTCTTTGATTTGGAACTCTAATTTGTGTTGCATAATATGCCTGTAAAAAACATGAGAACGATAAAATCAGGTGGCATTTGAATCTGTCCTCTGATTGAAGTCAATAACTCAACGTTTAAAAACTTTCATTGAAGCAGAAAATTAACTCATTGTATCTTATTGTTTTTTCCCTTGTTTCATTCTTTCAAGGACAATATTACTTTATTGTGTGGGTACAATGAAGGCAGGTTTGGTATCATAGCTAACATACGAGTATTGTTAACTTCCATTAAAGTTAGTCCCTGGTTTCGGTTTAGTCCATTAGAAATTTATTTTTTACTGATGTGTAGGCTGAAACTTTTTGGAAGTTGCTTTAGATATATGGGTATGGGTAATCCAAATTATTGATTATGCTATTTCCAAGATAAATCATATTAGTTGTGCATTTTGAAAACACCCAATGAAGAGGTGAAGCATTCTAGACAATTGCTTGACAAGTAGCAAGAAAATAATTCAACTTACAATAACGAAACTCCTTCCATGGAGCGATAAAAAAGCCTAAAAGAGTGAAATTTACACTTCCCGTAATCAAGAAATTACACTTTTAAGATCATGGGTTCCTCGAGAACTTGGAGGGTTTATATTCATGGTTAGTTAATTGAAGAGAATTATTAGATCTTTATTCTGGATATTCCAATGTTTCTAAGGCCATAGTTTGAGCCATTCTCTGAAATGTGAATGTAGGCTAGTCTGAATGTTTCTAAGATCAATTGCCAGAGGATACTAGAAAATTGTAATCCTCTTTTGTGGCATGGTAACGAACTTTAGAGTGCACATTAACAGGGCAGCATCCTATATAAAAAAGGGCACACTGATGACAAATAAGCAATATTTAGAAATGGTGATATTAACAGCTTATTTTTACAAATTGTAATTTGTCAGGATCACAATAAGAAATAGAAAAAGAAAAGAAGCATGATTGGACAATATATATGCTGCCGCCCTTTGGGGTTGCTGGAGCTTAATGAACTTCATCAGAATGAAATTGAGTTCCATCAAGGGAACTGTAAAAATAGGGAACTCAAGGCCCATCAAGAAAGCTAAGCGCATCATGTGAATTTGAGCACATTGAGAAAAAGAGAATTAAGAAAGAAGGGCGAGTAGACAATATATGTACCGAAGCACTTGGGGGTTGCTGGAGCTTTGTGAAGTTTTCAGGGTATATATATTCAATTGAATATGATATTTCATCAATTAATTCAATGTGTGAAAGTATTTCAATCTATTCCTTCATCTATTCTACTTGCAAGAGAACAGGAAATTACCTTTGAATTATGTACCGTAGGCCTTAAGGGTTCATCCACATTCTTTGGCTTTTTTCTAAATCATGGCCAAAATACTAGGTAGAGGAAACATAAACTGAAAGAGGATATGTTTTGACATTGCCCATTTGGTTGATCACGAAGGGATGGAAACACAGCTGCAGCTAAGCTGCCAAACAACAAATAATACAATTGCAACCCAATTGCCAGAGAACCCAAGGATTTGACCTAAACAATGCTAGATCCTACCGTATTCAATCTCACATTCTTCGCTTTGGTGTGTGTGATTGGGAAATAGATTCGGGAAGACCATTCTTCTACTTTTGTACAATTGTCTAAGAAATGTTAACCAAATCCTTAGTACATAGAAGGGGGGATGGGAGAGGTGGGCATTGTGTTCCCCATCAGAGAGAGCCTTAGAGAGGCTATCCATGGGCGCAATAGAAACAACAAAACGATAATTTGTTATGTATTTAATTGAAATTGAAACATAATTTTTGACTACTCCTATAGTGATATATATGGTATATGACATTTTTGATCCGTCTATTATAGTTTGATTATTGTTATATTATGTTGCTTAGTTGATAGTAGATGTTGATGAACAATGTTGTTCACAATTCTAGGAGCTAGTGAGATTAGGTGAGGTTGTTGGGGATAAGGTATGTTGAAGATTGTGTATTGGCACCTTAAGAACTCAGTTTTGCATTGGCATTAACTACCGCATCCACTCTACCTTGTGTGATCATTAAAGTTATGTGATATGTAGTTACTTTTGAGTAGTTCAATATAGGTTGTGTTTGATGTGTGGATGTGTTTGTTCTTCCTTATCTTTGTTGACTAAGCCATTGTTCTATGTGGATGCAGGGTTGTTGGTTTAGATGGATTCCTTGTGGGATTAAGACTTATCATTCTCCTTATTTTGTTTTTGATTACATGAGTGAAACATGTTTTGAAAGGGTGTTGAAATCCTTTATAACACAACTTGACACAAAGAGCCAAATAACAACACAATTGTAGCCAAATTTCCCCACTACCAAAACCACCCAACAAAAATAGTCAACTCAAAATGACCAAAGGATTAACTACCTACACCACACTAGGCCATCACCTAGCAGTCTGTACACTGAAAATGTGTGACAAATTAATACAGAGGATAGTCTATGACACACCATTATCCAAATCCTCAGATTGGGGGGAGAGGAGAGGAAAATCCTCTATTGTCGCCTCAACTTGCACCACCACATGTTGAGAAGAAGAGTGTCTAGTTGAAGAGGACATAGGTTGCAAAGATACCAAAGGTGAGCAAAGAATAATGGTTTCTACCAATGCACTCCTTGAAAGTATTAGGCTTATTAGGAGCAACAACCAAAATAGGGTTAGGAGAAGGTGCGCCATTAGGAAATGAAGAAGGCGATGAAGCTACACTAGCCATAGGGGGATCCACACCCTAATAGGTTCATCGAGATTTTGGGAGCGCAGGAGATCTATAATCCTTAGAGTAAGAAAATTAGTAATAGTCAAGTGTTCAAGACGAGCATTCTACCACCAAGTAGTTGAACCAGCCAATCAATGATGGGAGTGTGGACACTTAGAAGCAAGGTGGCTAGTAGAAAAACATCTTATGCAATGGAAGGGAAGACCCTTATGATCACAATTGAGTCTAGGGCCTATCCTCCACCATAAGGACAATATTCTTGGGGAGAGCCTATTATCAATGTTAATCAAGATATAGGCAAAGGTGGTGTGGCTAAAATTTGAAGAAGCAACATCAATCTTAAGAAAATGGCCAATCATGTTGGCAATATCTTCAAGGCAAGAGATGCCCCAAAAACGGAGAGGAAGATTAGGAATCTAATATAGATTGGTATGATATTCAATGGTTTAGAAAGAGGGTTGAAAGAAGGAAACCATGGCTTCAGTGGGAGGGAATGCTAACCCCACATCCATAGCTTACTATCCAAGACCATTGCCTTATCTGCGGTAGATTGAAAAGTTGCAAGGAAAAATCCTTTAGCACAAGGATAGAGCTCGATTTTGTCCTCCATGAGAGGCCTCTAGGATTCCAACATCCTTTGATGCAAATTAGGAAGATATGGCCATTGTTGATTAAATTTGTAGATTAAGCCAATAGATGTTTTGCATCATCAATCACATCTTGTCCACAAACAAGGATAGGGGAGGATTGCAAACATGATAGAAGCTTCTTGCAATGCATAAGGTCAACGAAAGGGACCCTTGACCCAATCAAGACAACAAATGACCCTTGAACCGAACTAAAAGCCATCTTCTCATATACACCATGGGGGGGTGCCTCAACAAAAGGAACCATACCAAGAGAGGTTGCTATAGTTGAAAGAGATGATCTTGGAGCCCCACCACAACCATATGTGGCTATTGTAACATAATAAACTCCCTTCATATCGCATGATAAAAAACTAGGAGCAAAGCCATTGCCACCCAAAGCCCCATATGCGCTTGATGAAGTAGGAAGTGGCAGGAAAGATTCAGTTGAATCCAACACTAGGGTTCCTAGAGCAGTCGAAAGTAGAGTCATCTCCTTTTGTTACCTTGGCATGGTCCTATTTAAAAAGGTTGAATTGAAAGTTTAAAGGTTTTAAGTTATAAGGAAGTAAAACTAACATAATAAATTTCTTAAGGGGCCATGCATGAGGAATTAAGGTATCTTAAGAATGTTCTTTTGGTATGTTAGGTGGAGGGCGAGCTAATATTGCTTTGGTGGTGTAGATTTAACCACCACCTAATTGTTGCTTAACCATGGATTTAGATTGTAGGTTTGAGGTTTATTTAAGCCATTAGGATGGTGTTAGTTTCTAAATTACCTCGGGGATCTATTAAGGGGCCCCAACCCTATTATATAAAACACATACCAACACAATGACATATTACGTACATATGATATATCGCATATAACTATTGAACTGTTTACAACTAACTCACCTACAACAAGAGAAAAAATTACTTGCCTCGAGAAGTGCATACCAAATCCAACTCAAAACTACAATAGAACAGTTGCACCATGGGAGCCTAAAATAATAGTAATGAATATCAACACATCTAGCACAACTATAACAAGAAACACATATTTAACTATTACTTAGAGGAGTCATTTTTAGTACTTGAGCACATGTTTATACACTCCATTCACATAGATAGGAGCCACCTCTAATAATGGCATGACCCCATGTGCTTTAATACCTTTGATAATCTATATGCATCAATTTCCCTTGTTAGAAGACCATTATCTAGAACAAGCATTGTAAAACCACTTGATAGTTCTAGTATACCATTGTAATTTTTTTAAATATAAATATTGGGGTTTTATTTACAAGCCCCATTGTAGACTATACAAATTTGAACAACTAAGACATAGAAAGCAACTAGAAGACACTAAAAGAGAAACAAGAAGAAAATAATTAGAAACACCATAACCTATAAGCTAAAACCATTATAAACCTATCCAAAAATCTACACCAAACATTATCAACCCATTTAACTAACCACTAACACCCATATGACCATGGTTCAACCTATCAAAATTACGATTATAAACACCCAAATTAGACAATGGAACTAGCTCCATTTTTGTCAATATAGGTTGCTCTCTAGAACATGTAAGATCATGAAGTTTAAGACCATGTGATATATAATCTTGTCAAATTTCCTTGACTAATAGACCATGATCCATATGAGGCATATTGTAGTCACTTGTAATTTCCACCAAGCCTTTTATGGATTGAATCAACCATATGCCTCATAATTGTAGTCATATCTTCTAGATATTTCTACATCACATCTAATTGAATCCTAATCTCCATATCCTTATGTAGCTATTGCAACCAATACTCTATTTCTTTAGATTCCATGGGTTCTTTTTTCTACTTTTCATCCATCTCATCCCAATGCCAATCTAGAGCCTACAAAGCATCCACCTTCTTTGACCCATCTTGAAGTAAAATATCCATAATATAATTTTGTAGAAGCTTGTTATACACCATTTCATTGCAAATTATCTTTGAAATCTTGCAAAATGGTCTCATGAGACCATCAAAAGCCTATATCTTATATACTTGCATGACCTAAAACTAGTTTCACCATGTGTAAATACACAAATGGGGAGTAGTTAAAAATGCTCTTGATCCAACCATTTGACACAACTCCATTTCTTAATGGGTCTCTTGGTATCTCCTTGATCATTAAAGACACACATAGCCTCGCCATCATGCACAATAGATGACAAACCCAAACTTAAACTATTGTAGTCATAAGACTAAACATATTGAACTTGCCATTAGAATACAACCTAGCCTTGCCATGATTATCATGCATTCACACCCCGCCATAACTATTATCTAGCAAGTGAAGGTATGATATATGCCTCCATTGTTAGCCTACACATCACACCTAAAACATTCAAAGTCTTTGCTATCAACCATCACATCCTCCTATTACCATCGTACAAATCTTGTAAAGTGATCTTCATTCTCTTCAATACTTAATGATTAGAGCCCTTATATTTTTCATTAGTTACTTCATTCAAATTCTCCTAATCACTAGGATTGGTGCTTACAAGTAATTAGAAAATCGTTTGAGAGGAAGTATGGTTTGCTAGAAGGTTTGGTGCCCAATTTTGTTCTCATATAGTCCATAATCAAATAGGGGTCCAACTTTGTTGCCTCTAATAACAAATTTTCCATTGGTTTCAATTTCCAATTCAGACAAGAACCTTTGTTGATTGCATTCATTACAATTTGTGAGTCCCTTCAAATTTAATTTCCTTGTACCCCTATATTATATCAACTTGTAAGACTAATAGAAGAGCTAATCATTCTACCATATTATTAGCAGTTCTACCCAAAAAAGGAGAACCGCCAATAAAAAAGACCATGCAAATTTCTAATCACAAATGACACTTTCCAAACTTGGATTACCCTTTGAAGCCCCATGAAAGTTTAACACATTTAGAAGGGTTTTTTTCAAGTTTTTATTTCTCTCTCTATTTAGTCTCATATATTCATCCTTGAGCATGATGTACCATTATGAAACGTTAATACCATACGAGACATATCCATTCTTAGGTCTTTAACAAAATTCTTCAAAGATTTTTTTTGGTCCACTTGCAATGTATGAAATTTAATTTAGTGAAAGGAAGACTACCTTCTTTTGTCAAATGATCTCATGAATCCTAAAATTAAATCAACTAGCCTTGTTTTTGTTTGAAGAAATAATTTCCTACTATTTAAAGCAGATTATGCTAATAAATCTAAAGCGTTTTATTTGAAAATAACTTAAGTTATCAAAATGAGCTAAAACACTAACGAAAAAATAGATTGCTAATGTTTATCAAAAAATAAATTACAAAAATGACAAGGTGAAGTTAAACTTGGAAGTAGATAACAAAGGAGAATGTAGAAAGTTAATACCATATGAGACATAACCATTCTTAGGTCTAAAAATCCTTCACAGATTTTGCGGTTCACTTGCTTGAAATTTAATTCAATGAAAGAAATACTAGCTTCTTTTGCCAAATGATCTCATGAATGCTACACTTAAATTAACTAGCCTTGTTTTTGTTTAAAGAAATAATTTGCTGCTATTTAAAGTAGATTATGCCAATTAATCTTAAGTGTTTTAATTGAAAACAACTTAAGTTATCTAAGGCTAAAACACCAAAAGGAAATAGATTGCTATAGTTTATCATAAATTAAATGACAAAAATGACAAGGTAAAGGTAAACTTGGAAGTAGATAACAAAGGAGAACCTAGTCTTAAAATATGAAGCTCACTAGACCAAACTCCAACACTAAGTGCAAACATTTGCATGACATGTTGTAGTCTCGTACGATGAAGAAATACTAGAATGCTAATTTTACTAGAAAAGCACAACCTATTTGCACATGAAATTACTAAATTGACAAGTAGATCACCAATGATGGGATAACTAAAATAATAGAAATTTAGACCAATCTATAGTAAATAAATTTGTAAAAATGAAAAGAATAAGAAGGAAAGATATCACCAAGTTCTCAGTAGGTTGAATATCTTCCACTAGATGATAACCTATTACTAAAGAGACAAAAGGAAATGTTTTGGTGGTTGTAAGGAGCTTCCCTTCAAGTCAAAACCCTAGTTTGGCTTTCCAACCTCCACATACAACCTATATTTTTTATAATAATAATGGAAATTCTAAATGCAATGCAAGTAGAATAACAATGCTATAGGAAATGCAATAGAATAAAAATGATAATGCTAGTGAATAAGAGTGCGATTCCAAAATGCCAAAGATAATAGCACAAAGGGATTCAACAATTGTAACAGTGAGAAAATGACAAGTTGGAGCAAACTGTACAAAATAATATGACATCATAAATTCTTTATAGCAGCTAATGGAGATTACAATGCTTGTTGTAATGTTGTTACCACACTTCCAAAAATTTATTAACACAAGATAACTTTCGCATCAATTAGATTGTTGGTAGTAGTTCACAGTGTCATTAACAATAGAATATAACTCGCCACAGTTTAAATTGTTAACAAAGTGATAAAATACCTAAAATTAGTTTGAAAATGGGTTAATGAGAAGGAAGGAGACATGTAGTTGTTCAAAATATCTCCAACATGGTTACTTGTTGATTGGAAAGGTCGCAAAGGTTGAAAAACTTAGGAGTGGTCAGGGATTGATGAAATGTTGCAAGACACTAGTGCATAATGCAAACATCAACATGTCGCACTAGTGTTGGAACATTTTTAGCTAATACAAGGACAACAATTGGAACACAAGGTCAAAGAAAAATAACAAAGAAAATTTCAAGCCTTTGGCATCAGGAGGGAGAAGGCTAAGATAGAGGTGTGGACATACACTAGGAGAACAAACACTAAAATGAGTGAAAAATTGCAAGGGTATGCAATTTTCAATGTTACACCACACTCATCTTATGTATATCTTCCTACAATTATGAAATGGAAAGATTCATCTCTATACTCATGTGTCACCACCATTTTTCCTTCTAATGTATCTCGGCTTACCCTGAAACATACCACCACCCTTAACATCTCCCTCTTCCTTAACCTTAACAAGAAGCTACAATAAACACACACTTGTCTCATTATTTCTGATTTCTTTGACCATATTTCCTTGAACTTAGCAAGGATCATAGCTCTTGATTGAAAGCACCCTATATCCTCCAAACCCCCAATCCATGAAATTTCCTTTACTGATTGCATTTGAGCCACATCCTCACAATTAAAAATCCTTTTTAGGTGGTGGTCCAAGATTGTTCCTTAGAAGATTCCCCTTTTACCCTCTTAAAAATGACATCAAGGTGTCATTATAATAGGCAACAAGTACTAAACAACCACATTCTTCATCCAAATGAATTCTCCATATTATTGCCATTCTAAGAAACATGTAGAAGAAATATATCTTTGATCATTATGCTCAAATACTTCACCAACCTTCTCCCATGAGTCAATGCATACTAAGATCCCTTGCGCAATAAATCCAACTTACTAAAAAATGAATCACATCCCATTATTACTCTACAATAGCTTTATAATGAGGAAGGCCGATCCTTCTCTATTAAAGAATTAATATCATCCCAATATTTTATATCTTTACTTGTATTTATAGGGAATTTTCGTACCAATACCTTTTGATTAGTCATATAATCTACCATTGAATTTTGTTAATATCAAGATAAATACCTTTTAAGATTGTATTTATAACTATCTAGGACCCCCCTCCAACTTCAATCTTTCAAATACTAACCACATATGAAGCCTTGAGACCTTCTAACAAAGCCAATCATTTTGCATAGTTATTTGTTTTCTCACCCAAATATATTAAGCCACTCAAGAAAAAATCACCAACTTGATTATGAACCACATAGCCCACCCTTTCCTTTCTTGGATTGTCTTTAGAGGCCTCATACAAAAATCAACTTAAGTTCTTCGCTTGGATCTTGCCATCTCAAATCCTTCTTACACTCATTTTTTCTATTCACCCTTAAACATGAAGGGTGGTTTTTTATTTTTATTTTTATTGTTTAATCCAATTTTTCAGGATTGGTCACTCTATAGAGTGAATCCTTGTTGAATTTTATATAGAGCTAATGCATACATTTTGGAAGCATTTACTTCCCTCTCCTTGTGCTATGATGGGACAATTTTTAAGAGTTTTTTGGATGGAGAGTTTCTTTGGGAAACCTTTCAAGTAGCTTTTTTGTATTTATTTAGGGGTTCAAACAAATGTTAGAGCATGGTGTGAAAGTAGTGAAGGGGTTTTTTTGGATTTTGCTCTCTAGTTTCCTTTGAAGGAGAAGATACTAAGGTCATGGGTTTTCCATCTTGTTTGTTGGGTATTCCTCTATAGACCTATGATTGTTTATGATTTCTTTTGGTTGGAAGATAATGTCAAAATAAACTCTATTGGCATTCTGTGCTCGCTTGTTTGACCTTTAAATATGGGAAATATTTTGTGGTATGTAACCCTCCTTTAGAGTTTTTATATATATATATATATATATAT
>VDFB02383391.1:0-12187 GCA_007258455.2 Sequoia sempervirens | reverse complement strand
AGTGCCTGGGAGACATGATGGTAAAAAGCTGAGTTCAGGGCTTCAAAAGAAAGGGCGCCTTTTCCAAGAAAGGGCGCTTTTGCTTGTGCCTTGGTAAATTTTCAATCTTCATTCTTCAGCCTTTTGAAATGGCCTCTCGTGCTTTGATCTGGATTTCTCGTTGGTCAGAGAATTAGATGTTCTTGTTTGATATCTTGTTAGGTATCCAACTTTGTTTCGCCAAAGATGACTGGAGTTGGAAAATCCAAAAGTCATTTTAGGGTTCCTTTATTCAAGGGCGCCCCTCATTGAAAAAGGCGCTTTTTTCCTTCAGCATGGTTATCTTCATCTAAAAAGTTGCCTAGTTTGATCCTGATTATTTGTTGACTGCCTCATCAGATGCCTGTGCTTGCAGTTGCGTTGCTGAGATCTACCTAGGCTGAGAAGATTGTCTTGGGAGGCCTTTGGTCTTTTGTCAGCATCTAGAGGTCCAAAAGGAAGGGCGCCTTTCTTTTGAAAAGGCTCTTTTTTCTTTGATCTTCACCTTTGAAATTCATTTCCTTATATTTCTTCAACTACCTCTTTTCACTTCGTCAGCAACTACTTATGATCAACTCATCAAATGATTTAGCTGTTTGTTTCATTGTCGAGCCAGCAAGCAAACGCCAAGGATGACTGCCTTGGATGATTCAACAGGTTGCATCTGACCTTTAAAGATCATGGGTGCCCCTACTTGAAAAAGGCTCTTTTCAGCATGGAACTGTTTTCCCTTCATAACGCTTCCAGAAAGTTAGTCAAATTCTTGACCTTTTGCTTCCTGTGGAATCTTTCACCAAAACAAAGATCATTTTAGACCTTTTTCCGCCATGGTTAAGGCTGTTAGCTTTGAAGTTTAACTTTCAAAGATTTGAAATACAGTTTAATCACATTAATGGCTGGAGTCTCAACTTTGTTCCCCGAAAAATAGAAATAGACCCACCAAAGTAAAACATGCCTTTTGATGATTTTGACTTGACCGATCTGATCGTGAAGCCTTTTAATCCTATCAAAATCATTTTCAATCAATTCTGGGAAGGTCCTATTTTCGGGGGTTTCCCTGAAAATAGGGGCGTAAAACCCTGATTTTCAAATTTTCAGAATTTTGCACATGTTCCTTGACAGAAACCCACAAAGACCCTATGTTTGGTTTGACCTAAAACAGACTTTTAACGGCATTTTAACAAGATTTAGCTCAATTTATACAGAATGCCAAAAAAATTATTTTGGGTACAACACGCTTATTGATGCGGGTTCTGTGACCTCAACCAACATTAGAATAAAATACCCAATAGAATATCCTACTCTCTCTTGAACAAAGTCTCGAATGTGCTAAGCTAAGTGATCACAAAGTAGACTCCAAGGTCCCTGATGCGTATAGGATAGTCTCAGTTGGTTTGCTATGTTTTGCTGGTATTGCAAGGGGGACTTGCGCTCAATTTATTGGTTCAATCTTTCTTCCTTTAAGACTCTTACAACAACTTTTCAACACTTTGTGTCATGTCCCCAAAATCGTACCATTTAGTCAACAAAGAAGCATATCTAAAATTATTAATTATTTAATTATAATTGTTAAAAAAAACAATATTATAATTATAAATAACATTATAAAATATAAAATATAAAATGAATATTAAATAAATATATAAAAAATATATAATTATCAAATACAAATTTATACTAAATAAGATAATGTTAACCTAAAATATAAGATTATGATTATCAATGTAAAATTATAAAACATTAAACATTATAAACATCATAACTTATATTCTAAAATCACAAAAATTATTAGAAGAAACATTATGTTTAATGAGGAACTGATCGACCATTAGACACAAGTGAACTGATGTACCTCTTGGGATCAATTCAGCACGGTCTGGAGAGTCACGACCTTGATCAGGCCATTAAGAGAAGATCCATGCCAGATCAGAGAGGGAGGAAGGAAAAAGGGGGAAAAGAATTCTATAATGCCATTTTAAATCAAGAATCGGGCTATGCCAATTAACCCCATATGAATTCACAATATTGAAACAAAGACTTGTCTGTTGGGTTGCCGATGTAATAAAGACAAAGACTTCAGAAAATAGAAGGGACGCAAAAGACACATTTCCAGCGCAGCCATATCACAAAGGGACCGTTCAAAGTAGACAACCTGGAAGTTGCCAAGGAATCGTGTGAGAAAAATCAAGCTTGAGACCAGACGTCGCTGGGTGGTAATCTGGCTGCAAGGAGAAAGCACGATTCAAGAGTCAAATAAATACAAGTTTGTTGGAACCATCTTGTTCAAATTGTTTGTTTCTGGCGATTAATGAAGGTGACGTGTTCTTCATTTGGTGGACACAATCTTCTTGGATGGACGTCTTCCCCAACTCAAACAGGGGCGACTTAATTCCAGGTTTAGCTGTATGCATTCAAATATAACTATAATCGGTTCTAGTCTCAATTGCTTTCAAGAAATATATGGAAATATACTGTTGGCATAAGCAGCCTTCCTGTATTTGCATTATTACATCAGTGGTATTCAGAAGTCCTGTCATTACATTACATACCAGTATTAAGTGAGTTGCTACCATCTGCTGGCAAGATCACTGTCTTATGAATAGAAAATATTGAAAGAGCTTTAATTAGTTTGGTAAATACATGCACAGTGTCTATAATAGTGTCAATCGTTATGCAAATGATTAGTTGCATTTCATTTACAAGCATCATATGAACTTGATAAATCAGAGAGCATTGCATTTGCATATCCCTTTTCTTGGAGGTCAATTGGCATTATAGTTATGTCATTTTAGGCACTTCAACATCATCATTCCAAGAGAGAAACAAAACAGAAACCAATTACCAACATTCAAGGATGAGCAAGCAAACTGTTTAGCGGAATGTCCAAAGGCAATAAACAAAAAATTTATATCAGAATAGTTGGGAACATCACAGTGGTATCAGAGCATCGGTCTTGCCATCTTGTAGGGTAGAAGTGAATGCAGACCTACCATAGGAAAGGAACTATGGCTGATAAATTGGCCAAAGAACTTAAAGCCTTCATGAAGCAGACAAACAAAATGTTTGAGAGAACTAATTAGCTGATCCTCCAGGCCCTCCAAAGCATGAATCACAACAATTCCAATGGAAGAACAAATCCAAGAAAGGAACTGCACTCAAACCATTCTAAAAATGAACACTCAACTCAAAGCTCCACACTAAGACCAACCATGCCTCCGTTCATTCAAAAGGTCATTGAAGAAGAAGAAGAACCAAACACTAATAGTGCAGAAGACATAGCACTTATGTATGCTGAGTTACACCCTGCAGTTCAGAAACTCGTGCCTTTCAAAGAATATTATGAAGTCAAGACCCAAGCCAACCCAAGCAAAAGGAAGAATCAGACCAGCAAAGACCTTAGATCTCAAGTTAATAAGATGACATTGCCATCTTTTGACGGTTCCGGAAAGACCGCGGCACAATCATGGGTCCAAAAGCTTGATACTTATCTTTCCCTCAACCCCATGACTGAAGAGGATGAAATCAAATTTGCTGTCCTACACCTATCAGGAATAGCTCACAATTGATGGCACCATGGACTCATCACACAAGGTCACCGGAATATAACCACCTATGGTGGGTTCACTCAAAAACTCATCAATAGATTCGACCAAAGGCATCCCGAGTGGTATTTCAAGGAACTCACCCAACTAAGGCAACAAGGAACGGTAGAGGAATACACAAATGACTTCCAAAAAATAGTTGTCATGGTCCTCAACCTATCTCAAAGAAGGCTCACCTATCTATTCATTGAAGGACTTAAGGAATCAATCAAGAATATAGTAAATCCATTGGAGCCCCAAACCATGGGGGAAGCAATTCAAAGAGCCATGAAAGTGGAATCCAGCTCTCCAAAGGAAAAGGCTAAGAACCCCTTGCTCAAGTCACAACCCAAACAAGACCAACGGAAGGAAGATGATGGAAGAAAAGCATGCCACTTTTGCAGTGAACCATGGGTCATTGCCCACCGATGCCTTGACAAGGAAGCCAAAAAACGAAGGAAAGAATTAATGGATAGAGGCTTATGTTTCAAATGCAATGAACCTTGGGGACAAGACCACAAATGTAAGAAGGGACAAATACACAAGATAGAGGAAGCTTTGGATGAAGAAATAGGAGAAATTCCTACTAAAAAGGCAAAGTGAACTCTTGGATGTAATATCTTCAAAATAAGTTAACAAGACATTCTTTGAGAACAAGGACATTCTTAATAAATATTGAGATTTGATTAAGGACATTCTGGGTGAGTATCAAAAGTTTGGTCCTCCATCAGGTACGCCAACCCCAGGGTTGGGGCCAAGAGGTTGAATGAATAGGTGTTCATTTTGTGCTCTTGGGCTTGATTGGGGGGAAAGAACTACATCCATCAAGTACGCCAACCCCAGGGTAGGAGCCAAGAGGCTAAATGACTAAATGTCATTCCATGCTCTTGGGCTTGATTGGAAAAAGAAAATACATCTCCATCAAGTACGCCAACCCCAGGGCAAGGGCCAAGAGGCCGAATGACTAAATGTCATTCCGTGCTCTTGGGCTTGATTGGAAAAAGAAAATACATATCCATCAAGTACACCAACCCCAGGGCAGGGGCCAAGAGACCAAATGACTAAATGTCATTCTGTGCTCTTGGGCTTGATTGGAAAAAGAAAATACATCTCCATCAAGTACGCCAACCCCAGGGCAGGGGCCAAGAGGCCAAATGACTAAATGTCATTTCGTGCTCTTGGGCTTGATTGGAATAAAGAAAATACACATCCATCAAGTATGCCAACCCCAGGGTAGGGTGCAAGAGGCCGAATGACTAAATGTCATTAGGTGCTCTTGGGCTTAATTGGAAAAAGGAAAATACACATCCATCAAGTACGCCAACCCCAGGGTAGGGGCCAAGAGGCTAAATGACTAAATGTCATTCTGTGCTCTTGGGCTTGATTGGAAAAGGAAAATACATCTCCATCAAGTACGCCAACCCCAGGGCAAGAGCCAAGAGGCTAAATGACAAGATGCTCATTCTGTGCTCTTGGACTTGATTGAAAGAGAGAAATACAAGATGAAGACCACTACACCGGCAAAGAAAATCATGAGATTCAGAACCTTAAGAGACGAAGACCTTGTGATGCGGGAGGACAAGCAAGATCAAAGATAAGTATATGTTTAATATTTTAGTAGATATACGCATTCAAATAGAGTAATCATTATAAAATATTCTCATTTAAATTTTATATATAAATGTAAATTAACCTGTGTCGTTGGTGACAAATTAGAAGAAGAAATCGTAGAAGAAACGAAGATGTTTTGCTTGAGGACAAGCAAATTTGAGAGGGGAGGACTGTCATGTCCCCAAAATCGTGCCATTTAGTCAACAAAGAAGCATATCTAAAATTATTAATTATTTAATTATAATTGTTAAAAAAAACAATATTATAATTATAAATAACATTATAAAATATAAAATGTAAAATAACATTATATAAATATAAAATATAAAATGAATATTAAATAAATATATATAAAATATAAAAAAAATATATAATCATCAAATACAAATTTATACTAAATAAGATAATGTTAACCTAAAATATAAGATTATGATTATCAATGTAAAATTATAAAACATTAAACATTATAAACATCATAACTTATATTCTAAAATCACAAAAATTATTAGAAGAAACATTATGTTTAATGAGGAATTGATCGACCATTAGACACAAGTGAACCGATGCACCTCTTGGGATCAATTCAGCGCGGTCTGGAGAGTCACGACCTTGATCGGGCCATTAAGAGAAGATCCACGCCAGATCGGAGAGGGAGGAAGGAAAAAGGGGGAAGAGAATTCTATAATGCCGTTTTAAATCAAGAATCGGGCTATGCCAATTAACCCCATATGAATTCACAATATTGAAACAGAGACTTGTCTGTTGGGTTGCCGATGTAATAAAGACAGAGACTTCAGAAAATAGAAGGGACGCAAAAGACATATTTCTAGCGCAGCCATATCACAAAGGGACCATTCAAAGTAGACAACCTGGAAGTTGCCAAAGGAATCGTGTGAGAAAAATCAAGCTTGATACCAGACGTCGCTGGGTGGTAATCTGGCTACAAGGAGAAAGCACGATTCAAGAGTCAAATAAATACAAGTTTGTTGGAACCATCTTGTTCAAATTGTTTGTTTCTGGCGATTAATGAAGGTGACGTGTTCTTCATTTGGAGGACACAATCTTCTTGGATGGATGTCTTCCCCAACTCAAATAGGGGCGACTTAATTCCAGGTTTAGCTGTATGCATTCAAATATAACTATAATCGGTTCTAGTCTCAATTGCTTTCAAGAAATATATGGAAATATACTGTTGGCATAAGCAGCCTTCCTGTATTTGCATTATTACATCAGTGGTATTCAGAAGTCCTGTCATTACATTACATACTAGTATTAAGTGAGTTGCTACCATCCACTGGCAAGATCACTATCTTATGAATAGAAAATATTGAAAGAGCTTTAATTAGTTTGGGAAATACATGCACAGTGTCTATAATAGTGTCAATCGTTATGCAAATGATTAGTTGCATTTCATTTACAAGCATCATATGAACTTGATAAATCAGAGAGCAGTGCATTTGCATATCCCTTTTCTTGGAGGTCAATTGGCATTATAGCTATGTCATTTTAGGCACTTCAACATCATCATTCCAAGAGAGAAACAAAACATAAACCAATTACCAACATTCAAGGATGAGCAAGCAAACTATTTAGCGGAATGTCCAAAGGCAATAAACAAAAAATTTATATCAGAATAGTTGGGAACACCACTCTTTGGAATATGGATATTATTGTCTACGAGTGTTGAGATCTTACTGCTGTCGATTTCGAAAATAAAATAAAAATGGATAAGGGTTTTAGAGACTAGACTAATTCTAAACTATTCCTATGAACTCAAGAGACAAGTGTTGGATGGCGAAATTCAAACCTATCTTTGCTTTGCCAAGTACAACGACTACAACAACTAGACAAAGATGGTTCAATCTTCAAAGGGATTCACGAATGATATCCTATTACTCAAGACCATCATCAATTTGAACAATGATCATAAGTAATAGAGTTCGAGTTTAGTAATTTGAAAGTTCAGACTAACCTTACACATCAAATTGAATATCATTCAATTTAAAAAAGGTATGAACTAATTTCACCATTATCAACACTATCAATCTTTCATTCATTTAAAATTGTTGAAAACAAATCTATTTATTGAAGAAATAAGAAACCATGCAGGCTTTCAAACTAGCAAATGCTCATCAATGAGTCTAATCATTATTTTGATAGCACTCTTAGCAACAATTTCACAAGTCTCTCCGAACAAATGAAATGAGAAGGGTTTATATAGGCACCCCAGTTACAAAGCAACGGCCCAGATTGATCTGAGATCAATGGCCAAGATTATTTCCAGAAACCCTAACTATAAAAGCATAACTAACTCCTGGGACACGTGGCACAAGGAAGATGAGACACTTGGAGTATGGAAAACACTAACACCTCGCAAGCTAATCAAGTAAGCAAGAATCCAAAATGCAATTCCCCTTTGCTTGCTCTTTGGCTGCGAATGCAAGGAATCTTGTCATCACTAGGTCGAGTTCCTCCATTGATATGTTTGGTAAAGTATCCAATTGCACTCCAATTACATCCAAGGCTTCAATGCACTGAGCAAAAGTGTTCTCCCACTTACCTTCTTACCTCTGAAAGTTATCCATAAAGATCAAGAGCGATGATATATCATCCAACTAATTTTCATTAATAATCTCCATTTCTTTAAAAGAAACATTTATCACATTTTCCTTTAAACCTTCCAAATCCAAACCATCTATATCATGGGCCTCATGTCCTGTCAATCCCTCAAGTGATGAGAGGATCCTAAGCTGTATCTTTCCAAGAGAGTTTTGCATAGCAGCACATTCTTCTTTCATCTCATCATATATTTTCTTTTTCACTAGCAAAGAACAGTTACCATCCGTTGAAGTCATAAGAAGCTCCATTATCAATAACACCTTCTTGAACCAACACTTGCATGGATATTTCCTTTAATGCCTTTAGGCGACGTATCACCTTTGTTAAGTTTATGATCAGATTAAGTGCACAAAAAATTAATTCAAAATCAGACACAATAACACAGCAGATACCCTGGGAAAACCCTCCTCTTGAGGGAGAAAAACCCAACAACAATATATCACTTATATATTGAAATGTAAATCTAAGAGTCTCCTTTACAAAGGCCGATATGAAGGCTAACAAGAGACACTACAACCTAATGTAGATACACAGCAATGAGACTCAGCCTTATACAATTCTTCAACCTGCTCCTCTACAAAATTTTCTCTATCAATAAGTGACAACTTATAAAGAAGTGAATAATCGAATGCTAAACAATGAGACATGAATGGATATTTATACAATGAAGAGAGAGGGACGTGACCCTTCATGAAACAAGTCGGCCACAAGAGATAAACATGACTTTTCAAGAATTCGCATCCTTCTAGAAAATCGCGCCCAAAGATAAGAGGTTGGCCTCATCACAAATAATTAATATTAACAAAAGACGTGTCTCTTCACTTGCTTCAAGTCGACCCAGGAGACAGAGTGAATATAATTCAAATAGTCATTGAGGCTCCATTTGAATTATCTCCATACGTGAGTCTGGAAGATACAGCTCGACGCTGCAAGAACATCAACACTCCCTCTCAGCTAGGGATGATACTTCCAGGTGCACAAGACATATCACCTCAACGTGATGTCTACCACACTGGCTACAACCAAATGTGAAAAGAAGAATATCACCTCATCATGATATTAGATATCACCTCAACATGATATTGACCACAATGGCTACAACCATACTATGGTGTGTACAAGTGATCATCACTTGCGTGATGTTGTCACCTCAACATGACTTTCACAAGTACAAGATGTGTCATGGAGTCACACACATGACATCCACCATGACTCTCTCAAAGGGTGGAAACAAGGGCTTTCACCTCAAATCTCAAAGAGAAATGCATTAACAAGGGATTTCACCTCGAACTTCTCTCACAGAGAAGAACTCATTAAACAAGGGATTTCACCTCGAACTTCTCTCCATAGAGAACTCATTATAGGCTATCACTGATACTGAGTCTTTTTCTCAGTTAAGGTTGGATTCTCCACCATACCAAGCTTATCTCGAAAGTATACAAACTTAATTCTAGAGAGAGGCTTGGTGAGAATATCTGTTATCTGCTCATCAGTGTTGATATACTTCAACTGTATAGCCTTCCTCAATACCATATCTCTGATATAGTGGTATTTAATCTCAACATGCTTTGTTCTGTCATGAAACACAGGATTGACAGAAAGCTTCACGCAACTCTGATTATCACAATGAATGATAGTAGGCTCCATTGATTGTTCAAACAATCCTGCAAAGAGCTTACGAAGCCATACTGCTTCCCGAGCTGCCATACAAGCTGCAATATACTCTACCTCTGTTGTACTCAATGCCACAAAAGACTGCTTCCTGCTACACCAAGATATCATAGTAGAACCCAAACTGAAGCAACAGCCAGAGGTACTCTTCCGATCTGTAACACATCCTGCCCAATCAAAACTTTCAGATAACCATGTAACCTAAGCCAAGATTCAAGTATACCTCAACCTATATCCAACTATGCCACGCAAGTATCTCAGTATATGTTTAGTTGCAACAAGATGTATCTATCTCGGTTCACACATAAACTGGCTAAGTGCACTCACTGCATAACAAATGTCGGGTCTAGTGTTAACTAGATACATCAAGGACCCAATCAACCGTCAGACAATGTAGGATCCACCAAGTCTGAACTAGTTGTAGCCTCCAATTTATGTAGGTTGGTCTCCATAGGTGTAGACATGGATTTGCAATCCATCATACCAAACCTATTAAGTACATCAATGGTGTACTTCCCTTGACTTAGAATCATCTCATTTGGTTTCTACTCTAAGCCAAGGAAGTAGTGCATAAGTCCAAGATCTTTCATCTCAAACTCAGAGGCCAACTCTTTCTTACATTTGATGATCGCTCTTCCTAAGTATCAAACCACTTCAAACATATAAGGATCAAAATCAATGCTTACCATCAATTACCTTAGCATAGATTTGAATAAGCATCATTCTTCAAGAAACCCAAATCCTGACAGTAACGCATCAATCCTTTCGCACTCATGCACTCCTAGGAGCCTCCGCTAAGACCACAGCCTTCTTCCAACTTGCAAACATGAGACTCCTTCCATGTACCCGAACCTACTAGGGTTACCAATGTAAACTTTCCCTCATCACACCACTAGAAAAAGTTGTTCTCAATATCCACCAAGGAATCTTCCATCCTCTAGATGCAGCAAATGGTAATGATGGTCCGACAGAAGTGTAGCGAAGGGGCTAGGAGCAAATGCTTCTTCATGTTCAACTCTCTCTCAGAAAACACAATCTTTTCCTTGTACTTCTACCCCATCAATTGCATGCTTCGATCTTGAAGAGCCATTCGAATATACCAAAGATTTGTCTCGTGCCTGAAACAATGTCCCAAACATCAGCCCTGAGGAACACATCACCTCCCATTTCAGCATCTTTCCAAACCTGTTGATTTCAAGCTTCTTCCACACTAGAAGGCTCAGACTCAATAATCTGACTCATCAAGGCAACATAACTGGAGAACTTATGTGGCCTTTTACTTTCTCTGAATGTACCTCTAGGAGCTACGAACCTCTCAGCCTCTTGCATAGTTTGTCTAGCCCAAAGAGGTCTCTTCCTTCTAATCACAATATCGGTAGGCCCATCAGTAGGTTCCAAGGGCTCAACTGGATCAACATCTTCCTTTGGTTTTGAAGTCTCCCTCTGAATCTCAGGAGTATGGTCAACTTCCATATCTTGAGGAGGCTCATCATAGTCAATCTCCACATGAGTTCCCCTAGATCTTCTAAATGCAACATCTTCCTTGAATGTGACATCTCTACTAATTTCAATCAACTTCTGACCTGGAACATATATCCTGTAGGCTTTTGATGTCTCACTGTAGCCCACGAATATTCCCTTCTTGCCAGAAGGCTCCAACTTAGTTCTCTTCTCTTTTGGAACATGAATATGCATGCATCCAAAGATCCTCAAATGACTTAACTCCTGCTTCTTTCCCTGTAGAAGGCTTCTTCCGAATCATGGCCTCCAAGACCTGTAGACCACCAACATATACTCCAGTCCCAGCCTCACCATAAGAAAGTTTGTAGATCCTGGTCATGAATCATGGCTTTTGCTGCTTCCACAATTGTCATGTTCTTTCTCTCTGCAACACCATTTTGTTGAGGATTATAGGGAGCACAAAACTCCCTCTTAATCCCAGCATCAACATAGAAATGCTACCAGAGGTATTCTCCTCCTACCGGACTGAGGATCTGATTCTTGCACCCAGACTTTCTACAAGAGCTTTGAACTCCTTTGAACCTTTCTAACACTTCTAATTTTAGATTTCAAAAAATAAATCCAAGTCTTTCTAGAGTGATCATCAATGAAAAGAACATAATACAAGAAACCACTCGAAGAAGGAATAGACATAGGTCCACATAAATCAGAATGAATAAGGTCTAAAATACGCTTAGATCTATTTTCTCTACTGTGGAAAGGGGCTTTTGAATTCTTACCCATAGCACATCCTTTGCAAATTCCTTCATGCTCCTGATTGAACTTAGGAAGTCCCGTGACCATCTTCTCCATGATAGGTAAGGCTCGGAAGTGGAGGTGCGCCAATCTTCGATGCCACAGATCACATAGGCTTGAAGAATCATGAACTAATGCTTGTAGAGGACGCGTACATAGCCTATAGAGGCTTTCATGTCTAACACCAATTACTTGAGCATCCTTGAAACTAGAATTCTCCATACACATAAGAACTTTGCCTTTGGAGAAGGCAACTTGATATTCTTCATCTTCTAGAGCTGAAATAGAAATAAGATTGCGCTTGATTCCTGGGACATACAAAGCATCTCTCAACTGAAGTGTAATGTCGGAATCCAAATGTAGAGTAGAGGTCCCAATCCCTTTCACGGAATAGCCAGCATCATCTCTGATAATGACTTGTTCGGAAAATT
>VDFB02383389.1:0-110353 GCA_007258455.2 Sequoia sempervirens | reverse complement strand
ACTATGTCTCCTCTTCATTCCCCTCACGTGCAACAATAACATACACATGTCCTGCAAACAAAAAAAAATTAATTCAATAAAGAGTGACATATATTTAATTCACATATAAACATGTATACATATAAAATTATATATATTAAAAAATAATATAATAAAAAATTGAATTCAATTTAATGTACCTTCTTATACAAGGTCCAAAAAACAATCATAATCATCCAATGCAAACACTTGATTATCTTCTTCAATTGTCATTCCATGTTGATCATGTGTGGATGTAGGTGTTAAGGCTCTTTGTTTCCATTCTTTAACCCATTCTATATTTTTGCATGCCTCCCAATCACTTGCATTACAAAATTGACAAAAAAGTGCAAGATACCTTGTCCCTATTGTCCACGTGTTTGCATTCAAACTCTTAAATGAATGTCATTTTGTTGATCCATTAATTTTTTCACAATCTTGTCGAGTAAGAATATTATTTTCTTCAACTAACCAAAAGAAGCACTGAATTATTGAGCTCTCACTTGTTCTTGTATATAATTTTGTATTACACCTATCTATAATTCCACGTGCATCTCTAAATTTAACTGTATCCTAAAATTTTAGTTGCTCTCTAGCAAGAGCTCTTTTCACACATGCACCTGCTCCAACATGTTCTTTACCATGTCTAGCTTCAAGAAAACTCCACATGTGTTGGATATTATTTTCTTTATGAGCTTTACATAACCAATAAAATATTCTAGTATTCTTGAATTGTGTTGTGCAATTATCTAACCATATGAGATGTTCTCTCATTTGAATTCCTCTCTCAAACAATTTTTTATAAAATATATTAAAAAAATATTGAAAAAAATAAGATGAGTGTAATCGATTGTCACTCACATAAAAATGGTACTCTCTCAAAAAAAATTGATTATCTTTTGTACTAGCATCTACATTTCTATATACAATATGAACAAATATGGCTACCTACATTGAATTATAATATTGGCATTGAATTTCTTCTTATGGAGCAAGAGTATAGTTTTCTGCAAAATCAACAACTAATAGTATAGTTCCAATTGGAAATGTGTTTTTACATGTACGAAAATGACCATCAATCCAACAAGCATATTGAGAGTGTTTAACATATTTAGGTACAATCTTATCTTAAAATTCTCTATTAAATGTATGCACACTAAATTTTTCTATGATTAGCTCCAAAAAAAATTCAATTCTTCAATCTTTTAAAGAATATTCAACATTTTTAATTTGTTTAACATCCACTAATTATTGTCCAAATTCATGTAAACTACTTTCATGCATACATTCTCCTAATAATGAAAGGTTGCCACATCTATTGCATTGTCCAGAAATACATGCATTTAAATAACTAAGTTTCCATTAGATGGTTCACAAAACAAACCTACTATAAAATCTTTGATTGTTTCAGGTGGCATATTAATACCACAAATGTTCTACATAATTTGGTTAGCATGCAAAGTACAATGTATATATCAAAAAATATCATAATAATAACAAAATTGTACATGAGTTTTACAAGGGATTCGTTGTTTATTAATTCTAACATACCAAGGTTTACATTTTTCAAATGATCTTTGGCTTATGCTAATATTTGGTAAGATTGAATCATCTATTTTTTAGTTATTAAATTTAGTTTGAGTCATATCTAATAGATGCTTTGGATGAGGGTCATGGATTTTTTATCCCACCCTTAATTTTAAAACATTTCTAATATTAGGTGATACTCTTGTATTTTCATGCCAATATTTTTTGATTAAAGATTTGATTTCATTAGTTAATTTCATTTTTGACCTTGGGAGTCTACCACTAAAACTCCAACATTGATTAATTGGATCATTTTCAATACTGTCTCTTCTCTTTGATGCTCTTATCAAAGTTTTAGGATTTACTTTTATATATTTACTAATCTTACTTATCATTCTTAAATTATTTGAAGTTGATTTATTAACTAGAGAAGTTGTTATTGCACGACGAGTTGCATTCTTATCTTTAGATCAACTTTTCTTTTCTATAGAATCAATAGCATGGGCAACACTAGATATGACGCTCTACTGAATCATCTTTATTTTTTGGTTTTACAAAAATGTCTAATTTTTCATCACATTTCACATTTTCCACATTTTCATCAATTGCATCATGAGTTGACATTGAAATCCTAATTTCTTTTTTATAAAAAAATATTCTATATAATCTATTTCCATGAGTTCTCATTTCTCTCCAAGAAATTTTACCAAGAAGGTTATCTAAGAGATCTCTTTCAATTGTAAAAAAAACATTTCCATTTTCATTCATACAAGTGGTTTCATTTTCATTCATGCAAGGGGTTTCATTTTTTATTTTCAAACATACAAGGGATTTCATTCTCATTTTCATCAATATGAGCAATTTCATTCTCATTTGCATTCATACAAGAAATTTCAATATTATTTTGTTTTTGCATTGTTTCAAAACTAAAATTATTGATATCATCAATGGTGTATCTAGCTACATCTAAATAACTATGATCAATATTATCAAGACTTGGGTTTGAAGTCATACTTGGATAAATTATTTGAATGGGTGGATTTTCCATATCATTGAGAGGTGGCTTTGAAGACATACTTGAAGTTGTTTTCATAGGTGCTATTTCCATATCATTCAAAGTTGAAGTTGAAGTTGAAGGCATAGTTGGGTTTGTCTCCACAATTGCATTTTATTCCATATTCACCATCTCCACATTTGCATCATCTACATTCATCTCACCCTTCATGGTTTCCTCTTCAAGATTCATAGAACTAGATGCTTCCAAATTTTTCATATGACGAATCATTGCTCTTCTATCCCTTTGTCTTTTTGCCTCCATTCTCTATTTGCTTTAATTTCTTTGAGTGTCATTAGCTTTCTACATTTTTTATTTTCCTTTTCTTTGATCCCATGATTACCACACTGCCATGTCCCCTTTTCTCTAAAAAGAGTACTTACTAAAATAGTAAGTTTCCATTATCCACAAATAGTAAGTCGAAGGTACCAGGACAACATTGGAATATAATAATATTTAATAATTATATTGTCTTGGTGTAATTTTTATCTAAAGCCACAAACCAATATTAAATATTTAGTGGTGCCAACATAGGTGGGTCGTGATTTTTGGAAAATAGCACTTTAACCTCATGTAAGTGCCCCAAAAATTGCATTTTGAGTTGTCAAAAGATGCCTTGTAAGTGGTATAATATGAAAGGATAAATTTAGAGGTGTTATAGTGCATTTTATGACTTTTGTAAGTGCCTGAAATTGGGGAGGAATATTTGGACGTGAATCCAATGTTTGGTAGAAGTTTCCAGGTGATCAAGAGTTTATAAATATTGGTCATTTTGCATGAAGAAGGATCTTTATGCATCTTACAGGGTTATGCTTTCTTCTTTAGAGGCTGAGAAATCATTGAAGGAGTTATCTTCTAGGTTGGTGAATTAGGGAGATAGAGACTTGCAAGTAGTGGGTTTACAGGTCTCCAAAGGCAACATCATACAAGGGTTGCAATTGTGCTTTCAGAGGAGTTTTATTGTGTGCTTTTGTAGGGTTTTGATTGTGGATTTTGGTGTGTTTTCTTTGGCATTGGTAATCTATTGTTTTGCTATTATGAGTAGCACTATTGTGTGTTATTTTTCTATTATAAATAGATATAGAATATTTTTATTCCATCTCTATCATTATATTAGAATTCTGGAGTGTTTTTGGTACAAATCTATTGGGGTTTTGATGTATTTTGAGTTGTCAAATTGGTATCAATTATGCATATTGTAAGGGAAGATATGTAGACTATCCAAAGTTCCTTTTTATAGGCCGTTTTGTTGCCAAAATTTCTATAGAAACTTTATTTGTTGCTGCAATAAAAATCTGGAGTGTTTGTGGCTTTATTGGTGCAATTTTCAGCGTACCCAATTTCACCGTTTTCCCTTGTTTGCAAATTTAACTACAGAAATTGTTAAAGGACTTAGAATCTGGTTGGAATATTTCACAAGGGATATTATAGTAGTATCAAAGCTATGATCTTTCCAGCTTGAGGGTTTTCAAAGATGTATCCCACTAAATCTAATTTATTTCCTAAAGGTGGTTACTCCACTCTCACTCACTCTTCCAATCCCATGGAAGAATTGGTTATGTATCCAACTGCTATGAGGGCTTCACATAACAATCTAGATGAGGGTTTCAGAAATTTAGTCCCTTACAATGATTTCATAATTCATATGTAAGGTATGATGAAACTAAAAGGTTATAAATTACACCCAAGTTTGAGTGAGAATAATCAAAAGGAGGATATCCAGGATCATGAAGTAATGTAAATTTCTCTATAAAAGGATTAAGAATCAAAGTCCAAGGTTGAAGGTAATGAATTTTTAATTGAAAAAGATATTTCAGTAAATGAAATCTCACAACAAGAATGTGTTCCTTTTGATGAAGTTAATTCAAGATCAATATTTCATGTTGATTATGAAGTTAATTTAAAAGTTTTAAATATTGTCAATGGGTTACCCTTTGAAAATAGTGAAGAGGAAACTCTTTTTGTGCAAAAAGAGAATGTATCTAACATGCAGGATGATGGAAGAGGGCCACTTGTTTAGAGTGAAGAGTTTGGGTAATGTCACTTTATGATCCAATGAGGGAGTTACAAAGCAATATTATGGATGAAATTTATTTTAAAAACAACATTTTGGTTAATCTAAACTCATAGGTTTTGGATCAAAAAAATATTTTTTTTGAATATTTCTCAATGAAGTTTATTTTTGAAAATGAGGATGAGCATTCTACTTGTAGCTAAAGGTATGGAAATATTTCATATTTTTCACTTTTTATGCTACCACAAAATTATTTTCATGTTGGAGAGCATGCAAAAGGGGGAGATCAATCTTTTAATGTTCCAAGTTGTTTATACATAATAATATGGGATCCATGGAATCTCTTAAGAATTAAAAGGGTTAGAGACACTATTGAGTTCTCTATATGTTCCATTTGGAATAAAAGGAAGTTTATGAGGACTCCTATAGTGTTATTTATGCTTTCTAACCACTTAATGAAGGATCAATATTCACATTTTTTAGAACACTTATGCAAGCCAAGCACGACACTTGAAGACAAGATTTTGAGTAATGGCCAAACGGTGATAGGAAACTTGGATTGTTTGATGGTTGAACATGGTAAGGGAAAATTAATCATATTGAGGTTCATTATTTGATGAATAACCATTTTTTAATGTTATGAAAATCAATTCTCATGAAAGTTGAAAGATTCATAAAGGATGAACTTCTAAAAATCATTAGCATCATAAAGGTAGGGAAATTAGTCTTACTATTTGGTGAACAAAAGAAATATAAATATTTTAATATCATATATAGTAGAGCTGCAATGGTTATGTGGTTGGAAGAACAATGGGTTAAAAACATTTCATACTTGAATTATATCATCCAAAATCTAGTCATATACGAGTTTGCAACACTAGAGTCATTTTGGAGGCCTATGGAGGTAATCAACCCATGTTTTACAATTATTATTTTTTATTTCTCACATACATGTGTAGGAGAATATTGTGTTTCAGGAGAAGCTATGTGGGTAGAAAGATGTTTGAAGGATAAGAGAATGAAATCCATGTTATCCTTTAGTAAGCATCATAGATTTCATTCTAGCATTCTACTATTTCAAAATCAACAAAGGAGAATGTTCAGATATGTGCTTCCAGGATCATCTTTGGAGATAGATTTTTGCATGCCAATGTTTATTCTCCAATGGAAATTTCAAACACGGGAAAGAATTATTTTAATATGATGGTTACTCATGGATATTTTTTAGCCCTTACATGGTTTCTCACACATCATACAAGGGACACATCATGGTCATCTACTCAAGATGGTAATTCATAAATTTGTTGCATCATTGATATATTTTTGACATTGGTAGCTCTTATTTTGAATAGCTACAATATTTTGTACTTGGATATGGTTTTATTGTATATAAGGCTATCATTGTTAATGTCAAATAATCTAACAACCATATCTTTTAATTGGGAAAGATTAAGGGAGGTTGTGCAGTATGCATGTGTTGTTTACATGTTCCCAGTGAAATTGTGTGAAGATTTGTGGGTATTGTGTATGATGGAGTATGTTGCTATTATAAATTAGTATGATACTAAAGAAGACCATTATATATTTTTATTTTCTCCAATCATATCAGCTTTAAAGGTTGTGGGTTCACTATTTTAGTTCAGAGAAAAACAATGTTGGCAATATAGTGTAATATGGAAGTTTGGTTTGATTTTTGAAGAATTATGGAGTATATGTTGCTATTCATTAACAATATTTTCCACTCCTCTTTTCAATTATTGATGTTATATACCAGTCCATGAAGATTGAAGATAACACCTCTCAAGTTGGGGTAATGTATGAGTTTGTTATTGTACATTTTTGTATTATGTAATGCAACAGTATTTATTTCAATATTATGGAGGTGGAAGTAGTAGTTGTATCCAAAATATGTATTTTATATTATAAGGGATGTAAAAATTGTTATAAAAGTCATAATAGCAAAAAAATCATATCCAAAAAGTTATCAAATTCCTCACAAGTCCTAGTAACAAGTTGCCCAATGACAGTGCATTTCTAGCTAGTGCTCCAAGACACTATTTGAATTGTTGTGGGAGATTTGTCTTGGATGTGTATCAAGGTGAAAACTATCAAGAACATCAGTAAGTCACTTGATATAGTAAAGGATATAATCAAATTATTCTCTCCTTTCATTTTTAAATTATTTTTTGGATGATTAGTTTGTGCTAGTTGGAGAACTTAAGAAGTGGACAATTTCTTTCTAGAATGAATTGTTGATTGTAGAATCAATGTTTTGGAAATGGTGCTATATTAGTTGTTGTTATATTGTGTTAATTGTTACTCCTTAATATTACCATTGTTGTTTCAGATCAGAACCAAATGTTGCATATAACATCCTTCAAGTTGAGGTAAAGTTTGGAACAACTAGTGTTGTTTTCAACATGGTGTATCTCCACATTTTGAAGGTAAAAGATACCTATAGTTGTTTCCAAATTATGTATTCACAATTGTGAAGGATGCATTAAATATTAAAATAATCCTACGGGCCATCAAAATCAAATTTGTGTCACAATAGGAAGTTTCAGATATTTTTGGTGCAAAATACCTAGTGCTAGTGTATACATACAATGGTATCAGAATGAACTAATGCTTGCAGATTTATTCTTTGGAAAGTGGTAGTGTAATTTTTTTTGCTACATGATATTAATTTCTTCCCCTCTAAGCATATTTTACTATTATAGATCATTTTATGAAGCTGAAGGTACCATCTTCCAGGTTGAGGTAATGTTCAAGCTTACTAGTGTGCATTTCATCTATTGCATATTTCAATATTTTGGAGTTGGAGATAGTTGTTCATTCCCAAAGAAGTACTTGTTTATGGAGGATGCAATAAATTTTATAATAGTCCTAATAGCAACACAAAACAGGTTTTATATTATTGGGAGAAGTTGTAAGTTTGGTTTATTACATGCTAGCACATATATTTAGTGGGAAGCATTTGGTGGGTTTACAATTTTTTTGGAGAAGATGGCATCCAAATTTGTAATTAGAGGGAATATATAAACTATTTGCATGACTATTCTTATTGGTTTCATGGTATTGTCACAAAAAAGTCTGAGCTATAAGGTTTGCACAGTGTTCTATGGTAGGTATGGCAGCATCTCACAAGTATTGGATCAAGAATTTCTATGTAGTATAACATAATTTTGAAGCATCATGGTAGAAATTGCTTGAGGAAAAGCGATATTTGGGAAGGGAGGACTTTTCATGTCTCCTTTATTCTAAAAGAAGTACTTACTAAAAATAGTAAGTTTCCATTATCTAGAAATAGTAAGTCAGAGGTATCAGGACAACATTGGAATATAATATTATTTAATACTTATATTTTCCTAGTGTAATTTTTATCTAAAGGAAAAAAAAATATTAAATATTTAGTGGTGCGAACACAAGTGGGTCATGAGTTTTGAAAAATAGCACTTTAACCTCATGTAAGTGCCTCAAAATATGCATTTTGAGTTGTCAAAAGATGCCTTGTAAGTGGTATAATATGAAAGGCTAAATTTAGAGGTATTATAATACTTTTTATGACTTTTGTAAGTGCTTAAAATTAGGGAGGAATATTTAGACGTGAATCCAATTTTTGGTAGAAGTTTCCAGACGATCAAGAGTCCATAAATATTGATCATTTTGCATACAAAAGGATCTTTATACATTTTACAAGCATATGCTTTCCTCTTCAAAGGCTGAGAAACCATTGAAAGATTTATCTTCTAGGTTGATAAACTAAGGAGATAGAGACTTGTAGACAGTGGGTTTATAGGTCTCCAGAGGCAACTTCATACAAGGGCTGCAATTGTGCTTTCAAAGGAGTTTTATTGTGTGCTTTTGTAGGGTTTGGGTTGTGGATTTTGGTGTGTTTGCTTTGCATTGGTAATCTAATTTTTTTTGTTGTGAGCAGCACTATTGTGTGTTATTTCTTTTTATAAATAGCTCTAGAATATTTTTATTCTAGCTCTATCATTATATTGGAATTCTAGATATTTTTTCGGTACAAATCTATTGGGGTTTTGATGTATTTTAATTTATCAGATTGGTAGCAATTATGCATATTGTAAGGGGAGATCTGTAGACTGTCCAAAGTTCCCTTTTACAAGCCATTATGCTTCCAAATTTTTTGTAGAAACTTTATTTGTTGCTGCAATAAAAATCTGGAGTGTTTGTGGCTTCATTGGTGCAATTTTCAACATACCAGATTTCACCGTTTTCCCTTGTTTATAAATTTAACCATAGAAATTCTTAAAGGACCTAAAATCTGGTTGGAATATTTAACAAGGGATATTACACAAACCCTCTTGATAGAAACATAAATGATTCTTAACTTATTTTCCAATTGCTACATCCTTCAAATTTTGAAATAAAACTATACACTATGGAGATCCTTGGGTATGTGCAGGATCATCATGGAAAAAATAGGCTCTTAAGTGGTAAAAAATTAAGAAAAATCAGAGTTAAGCAACTTGACATAAAAATTTGAATAAGTTATCTATATTATTTCAAAAATATGTAAGAATAGAATCTATAGAAAATTGAGTGTAGTTTCTAAACTACTAGCTTTATTTTAAAAAAAAATCTATTTGGTGAAAATTTTGAAATTTCAATGTAGTAGTACTTAAATTTTATGGAAAAAATAAGAAGTAGGTGTTTCTTTGACCACCCTAACCACAATAAAATGATAATATTTTTTTGTAAGATTTTAGATATAAGTAGATGACTCATGTCCCAATGTGATGCATATTTTTTTTAAATTTTTTTCCAAGTAAAGAATTAATTATGAATTTTAAATTAAAACTTTTAAAAAATATAAAAAACTCGTATGTTTGACCACCTTAACTTGGTAAAAACTTCATGAAATTAATTTTTTAATCCTATAGTATGTGAAACATAGAATGTGATGCATGTTTCAGATTCAAAAAATGTGATACCGTTTGAAAGCTATAGATGTTTTTCAATCAGCCTATCAATCAAGACTTTAGTCATAATTCAAATAGAAAATGAATAATAATTATTTATTAAATTCAAAGTAAAGCATAATTTATATTGGTGGAAAGCTGAGAATTTCCTTTAAAAACCCTTTTTCGTTTCATCAATTTTGGGTTAAAAAAAGTCGTCAGCTACATACCTTGCACATACCCATCATATCACCACTTTTTGGCCCATCGTGATCTTGCACATGCTCCCTTTCTTCTATAAACTTTGAAGTACAAAAACATATGAATACATCCAAAATATCTCTTTTTTCAAATCTTCTTGTGAAATGTCCTTGTACGTGATTCCACTTCAAAAAATTCAATTTGCAATTGTCTCGTTTAAAAACTTGAATAGAATATGACCTTTTAAGAGATTGTACAAGACAAGCTTGAATTAAAAATGCAAAATATGGTGTTGTCGTTTCGTACTACAAAAAAGGAATGTTGCAAAATAAATGTGTTGAGTCATTTTTTTCCAAATTGGGAAAAAATGCATATATAAGAAACTCATACCCATTATAAAATAGGTACCCATTCTATTTTTTAGAATGGGTAACCATTATAAAACATGTACCCATTCCTATTTTCAAATGGGTAAATTAAGAACAAGTACCCATTATATAATAGGTACCCATTTCCATTTAAGAACGCAGACACATTTTTTAAAGTTTGAATTCCCAAACCACATGTTGCTTTGGTTTTAGGCTCAGGAAAGGTTTGACAACCCAACCCTTAGCCTGTGACCTACAACTAAAAAACTAAGACAAATTCAAGAGAAATGTCCAACTTTGGCATTATAGCTGATGGACTTTTATTTTGAATTAATCTATGAAATTAAAACTCATTATAGATCATGATGTCTAGTTTCCAAATATGTAGTTTTGTTAATATTGGATTATATTTTCTATTTTTTAATTAATTTGTAACAAAATTGGTTCATAAACTTGAAATATTAAGTTTTTTTTTTTTTTTTAATAAATTTTTATTTGTTCATTTTTTTGCAAAAAAATTATGACATTATTCTTCAGACAATTCTCTACACAATGAAAAAAAATAAAAAATAGTTTAGGTCCAATTGTGTTGTCTGTACATGTTGATTTTTAAAAACAGGAATTAGGGAAAATAAAAATTCAATAAAAATAAAAAATAAAAAAATTACAAAAAAATATCATTACCAATCTTCATGTTGTTACATATCTTTCCCCAAAATTAATAAGAAAAATACCTTTATTTAGGTCAAAAAGTGGTGTCTATACACATGCATGGTATGGTAAAAAAAAAAGTGACTTTTAAAAAGTGGTTTTTATACACGCCTATCAAAATTTAATTTCTTTCAGCTGGGTATTTGAATAAATTGCATATTTGGAAACAAGATTCAAAATACTAAATTTTATATTATTGATTTTTTTTAATATTTATTGTTTAAGTGATTCAAATTTTCAGCTCAAGTGTGACAAATTCTGAAAAACAACAAAAATACTTCCACTTTTTGAGTTTTTTGTGGACCCAACTTGCATCAACAAAATCATTAGATACTATACCCTAGTGTATTTATCTCCATTATATATTTTTAGTTTCAATACATGAAAAGCTTGTTCACCTTTATGTGTACTTACATCTAATAAAGTATGGTGTTAAAGAGAGACATTGGGGATCTAGTATCTACAAATTGAAGAACATTCAAATTTTTTAATGATAGTAAAGATACTTATGTAAACTTGGAATTTCACAAGTTCTATTATGATAACAATATATGCAACTTCCCTCACTATTCTTGTACCCACCCAATTATATCATCTCTAATACCTTGTGCTAGCTAACCATATTCCTCAATTCCTATTGATTGGAAGCTAACATCTCTGCACCTTCCAATTGCCTATCTTGTCACCTCCCTAGGCCTTAGATTCCCAACCACCTCTCCCATAAGCTTTGTGTAGCTCTCCAATTCTAGAATGCTTCACTCCTTCCACTATTGCATAATATATATCCCCAACAATGTTGATATTTTCCCTAGGGACTACTCAATTATGTTAAGATGTAATGGCCATATGAGATCATAATTTATAGCAAATTCAAGTGATCACACATCGAAAGGAGGCTAAGAGAAAAAAATGTCACTCCTACCTATTTGATTTTATTTTTCCCTTTTGACCCAAAAAAGCATTTTTTACTCTTAGAGCTATGTTATGAATGCATTTGGAATTTTGGAAGTAAAGTGATTTTTTTTTTCCAAGTGATACCCAAAATTCTTAGGCACCTAACATGAGATTTTATTCTCTAAAACTCATATTAAAGGATTTTTTAGGGTTTTTTGTTGCTTTGTTGTTGAGTAAGTCCTTCTTTCAAGGTATGGAGGTTTCCTTGTTTCCTGTGTTGGGCACGTTGAATCTAATCAATAGGGAAGAGCATGCCACATAAATGAAGGTGGAGAAATTTCAAGGACTCGTGTATATCTTACCTATTTTGTAAGTTCTAAATGATTTCTTTTTGTATTTTTCTAGGTATGCTACATATTGTTGGAGATTTAAATTTTTTTGTGGTTTTCAAGGATATTGCATGTAATCCTTACATTTATAAAGCTTTTCTTGAAGCATTGTGTTTTAGTCATATCCCTGAGTAGTGTGAGCAAAATTATATTGAAATACTTAGTCTTTGTTAAACAATAGAATGCATGTATATGGTTGTTTATGAGGTCTCTATCATCATAGAAGGATCCTGATGGAACCCCTCAAAAAAAATTATGGATTCCATCTTAATCTTGCAAATACTTGGTTTGGACCCTCGTTTTGTCTTGTGGTTATGTTCCTTATCACTGTTTTAGGGTTTTGTGTTGTCTAAATCTCTCACAATTAACCTAGATGAGTTCAAAAACCCCTTGGTTGTTCTAAATTTTCTTTGATCTGATGTTCCTAGTATCCGATCATTTAAATTGTCAGTTATTCCATCAAAGTCATTGTCTTCACCGCCCCCCTGGGTTTAGGTTTTCTGATCACCAAATGCCTTTTCATTGTTCAAAATTTTACTATGGTCGGGCTTGATTTTATTTTTTGATTTAAGTCTTAAATTCCCATTCCTAAGGGTCAAGTTCCCATGAGCCTAGAGGTGACCCCGTTTTTAAAAATAAAAATAAAAATTAACTTTTGAGGCATGTGCAGAGTAAGGTTTTCATGTTGGTCATTCGATCATCAAGGGTTGATCACCACCATTCCCCGCGCCCCCATGCTATTTTATTCCTTATTATTTTATTCACACGGGCTGGCAGGATTCTGCCACATGTCTGGTGCTTTGGTGGGCCCGAGATCATTGATGAAGATAGTTGGCGCCATTTGAAGAAGATCAACGATAGTTATCAAGCGATGTGGCCACATCTTGACCACTCCCCACACACTTGTGTTGGTTTATTTCACATTATTTTTTAACACATGGGCTAGTGGGTGATGGCCATGTCTCGTGACTAGCAATGGTACCAATGTTTCCAAATGGCCAACAGACATAGCTTTGAAAAAGATCAACGATGGACACCACAACACGTGTCTTCATCAGGATCGTTCCCCACATGTCCATCTATCTTGTGAATTAAGGAAAGATGATCACACGGGCTAGCGGGTAGGGTGACATCTGTCACTTTTGTGGGATCTGCCATGTTTTAAAGATGGTAATTACTTCATAAGGGAGGAAGATTGGTAGTCAATGGTGGGTGACATAGGTCAATCCTGACTGCTCCCCTCCATCTCGTGAGGGGCCCACTTGTGTCCCATATTCTTCAGCAGGCAAGTGCCACACATACATTCTAAAAGGTTTTGATGGACTCTAGTGGAATGGAATGTTGCTAAATTTGGCCAAAAGGGCACTGAGATAAAAATGATGCCACTTTCTGTGTTTATTCATTTGAGCACATGTTTGGGATTTTGACCGTCAATTTTGACAATTATTGGTATGTGTGGGAAGGTGATAATTAAGCAAGGTAGGGTATGAACCGATATTCTGAGATCAAATCAAGATCAATCCCCATTGTTCTTCTATGAATAAATACAAGTGTATTAATTCCCACGGGTGAGTGGGTAGCCATGGCACAAGTTTTAATTGCTGCTAAGTATGTGGTTGAAATATGTGTATAGAGTGGATTTATATCTACTTTGGTTTTTTATTATTAGGAAAAGAAATTAATAGTATACAATTAAGCTTTATCACAACTGGTTACACCAGTTATATCTGTCTGTTGATTTAGTTTTAAAACATGATCAACGGTTGAGATTTAAAAAAAAAAAAAAAGCAAACTACTGGCAGCCCACACACATAATTTTTACTTGAGTTTAATGGTTGGCACTCTTGCATGGATTAATATAATAAGGACCAATGGCCATATTTTTCATTCATAATTTGCATTCAGAGGTAGACAATTGAGTTTGGTCTGAGAGTAGAATTGGTGAGAGTTTTTTGAGTCTTCTTGTTCAAATTCTTAAGAAGATGAGTAAGGCATGTGAGTCTGTTAAGCGAATACGAAGGTCCAGGAGATTGAGTTTGCTTCCAATCTAAGGAAAATGCTCCCGAGGAAGAAATTGAGACAAAGGGAGCTCCTAAAACACCAAAGGGTAAAAGGGCACACAGGAAATTCAAGAAATATGGTGTAAGGAGAAATTATCGCTTGAGAAGCCAAACCATTTTAGAAGAATTGGTCAAGTTTAGAGGGAAGGAGCTGGTTGAATATGAAAAGAAGGAAAAGAAGAAGTGCAAGTACCATAAGGCCTATATGGGGAAAAATAATTCTCCCATTGAGCTTTTTGATAGCCCTTCAAGTAGTGGAGGTGATACTAATATGGAGGGTGACTATTATGCCCTCTCCTTGGTACCTTTTGAAGACTCTGATGAGGAAGTGGTGACGGTTCCTCCAATTCCACCATGAACAAGACGTGGGAAACTATCCTCTGAGGCTAATGACTCTGCCCCATTTTTATGGTTTTTTGTTTCTAGTGCTGATGTGGAAATTTTTTAGGCTAGTTTGTTGGAGAAGTGCCAAACTTCCTAACTTTGGCAGCATGTATGCTTTTTTTGGATGGTATACAAGTTTTTTCTCAAATTGCAAGTGGAGAATCTTCTTTGGTCAACAAGGAAAAGGATTTGATGTTGCTGCAACAAACTTTTCCTTTTGGGGAGCTGGCGTGTCTTCATTCAAGGAATGTGGAGTTTTGTCTTTTACTCTTCCATTTTCCTCAATGATTACATGTAACTAACTAAGGAGCATCTCAAATTCTGTGCAAATGATCTTCAAATGAAATGAAATGTAAGTGTAATTGCGCTTGATTCTTGTCGCTCCCTTGTTCTATAAAAGGGATTTGAGGGCTCATTACAAGCATTGGATTTTGAGGTCTAAACAAGGTCTAGGTGGAAAGCTAAGTTTAGAAAAGGCATTTTGTAAAGAAGATGGATGAATAGAACAATAGATTGTCTTGGGTGTAAGTCCTCTATGTAATAGTCTTAAATTGGTTTTATAGAAGCTATAGATATCGAAACAAATCTTAGTTTAGAAAAAATACTCTCCTATGTATATTTCTTGCAAGTTATAAATGAAAATATTAATGGTATTATCATTTTTCTTCAATTTTTCCACTTTATGTATGATTATGTTTTAGCTTTAACTCTAAGATTTGATTAAATGCTTGAAGAGGGTTATAGATTTGTAGGGAATTACATAGGATTTGATAAGAAGTTATTGTTTCAGGCATTGTGAGTTTTCATACTATAAATTATTATGAGAATAGTTGACCAATTTCTAAATTAAGTGGCTTATATATTACTAGTTATTACATATTTGACTTTGTTGTTCCAATTGATGAAGCACTAGTCTATTTGTTAGATAGCCTTGCATAAAATGAGCTACTAGCATATCTGACTGTAGATTTTAAAATTGGAAGAATATTCAATTAAAAATATTTTCAATTATGATGTATGGGTTTGAACTACCCCTATCTCCTAGCAAATAGGTAATCATTTGCTTAAAGATTTTCCAAACCTAAAATTAAGTACATTATTTGCAATATGTAGTAATAAATATGTGTATAAATGTGTTATCAATGTGATATACCTAATTTGAACATCATAGGGAATACCCTCCTAGGTCTCATAGAGCCTAAAGAGTAGGAATAAAAACCTTAGAATCCTTTACTCATTGTGTTGGCCTCTAACCTTGAAATTTCCTAACCATAAGGGTTGGCTACCCTTTAGATAAATTCATGGTTCTGCTGGAAAAAGAACCAACAAAAATGGCAACTCCGTTGGGGATGGACTTATGAAAAATTGGATAGAAGATCATTCAACCTTAAGAGTCATAAATTTGGTGAATCTGAACATCTGGTTCAAATATTGAGAATTTTCAAACCTGGAAGTGAGTTTGTTGCAGAAATTTCAAAAAAATTGTGTGACTCTGTTGTGAAAAAGATCCAGAAGGAAATTCATCCTTAAAGTAGCTTCATACTGCTTGAAGTTCAGTCCTCTATGAAGAGAGGTGACGAATCTGTCAAAAGAAACTGTTGAAGATTTGAAGAAAATATCAGATCTACAAAAAAAATTCAATCAAGAAGAAAAGTTAGCAGCTGCTCCAAGTTTCTAAGTATTCTCATAAATTTAAAGAAAGTATTATCATGTTTGAAAGCAGTTTATGAGAAGTCTTCAAGTTTGAAATAATGTTGATTCCCTATTGAGTGAATTAAGCACTAAGAAAGGGAATAGTAGTGATTGTCTTTACATACTTCTATATTATTAGATTGTAACATCTACAATGAAGTATGCAATATTTTTGAAGAGATTCATTTAAAAGGTCTTAAACAAATCAATTATGTATTCTAAAAGCTTAAGATTATGTTGTAAAAGAACTAGGAAGTATCCTTTGAAACTGTAAAGTTGATGAGAAAAACTTGTAAATGCATAAGAAAGCATATCATCAATATATGCATCTTTGTATGCTTCCTAGTGCAATCATGGTTTGTAATCCACTCCAGTCAGGTTATAAGAGAAGTTTCAATTCTAAAAGATATAGAGCCATTAATTTCAGTGGAATTAATGGTTGTACCCAAATGTTATTCCACCTGAAATCAGAGATACATTACCAAAATTCAAAGGTACAAAATATGAATCAACAAATAAGCATTTGCAAGAATTCAACAATTTAATGGATGACTATGAAGTGGATCATGAGGATATAATAATGAGACTATTTGTTCAATATTTGAAAGGAGATGTAAGAGATTGGTTCTCTGATTTACGAGCTTGCTCTGTGTATTCTTGGAGTGAGTTCAAAGCAGTATTCATAGAGCAATTTGGTGAAAGAATCAATGCTAGTTATATGCTAAATAAATTCATGAACATTGAGAAAGAGAAGGATGAGCTAGTTCTAGCATTTAACCGAAGATTTGCTAAAACATTAAGGGATATTCCTAACCTCTTGAGATTAAGTGATGCAGTATGTTTGGTTGTTTATTTGGGATCTTTTGGTAGTAAGATGAGCTATTCATTGAGAGATAAGGATCCTAAACCTTTGCATCAGGCCTATGGTATAGCCATAATATTGAAAACAACCAAAAATATGGAATGCACAAAGTTCATTTGAATACAAGTGTTTGCTGCCTTGAGACACCACATGTTGATGAAAGGTGTAAGTTAGAAGTTGAAAATGAATGTCAAAGCACTTACACCCCTATTGTCTTATCTTTCACATCATTCCATAATGTTGATGATGTAGAGCCCTAAAAAAATTGTTAAGAAGTTGAATGTATTTGTGATCCTATAATCTCTGTTCAAGCCCTCTCCTGCATAAGAAGATATGAAGAAGAATCATCATATGATCTTTATGCAAAGTTTATGAGTACTTTGTCTTCAATTCCCAAATGTCACAGACCTGAAAAATCAGTGTGCATTGATTTACTTTATGAATCCTATGAACCAGGTTTGAGTGCTCTACCAAAGGAGTTGAAGCCAGTTAAGCTTGATCAAGCATGTGAATACTTTTCTCTTTTTGAAAATATTAGAGATGATCATCAAAAGGATACTATGTTTTCAATTTGTAATGATTTAGCTGCTCCATATGAGTCAAGTAGTGAGATACCACATGAAGAAGATGAGAATAGTGCCAAGGTTGAGAATGCATACCTTATGGAAGCAACTGAAATGTGTGGTTTTAAGTCTTTTGAAGATTACAACACTTTTATGGAAAACATAACACTGTGAAATCAATTTGAAGATTCTAAACAAACTCTCAGTATGGATGAATCCCCTTACCATAATAATAATGAGGACAATGCTGATAATAAATATGATCACTCCTCTTATAGTCATTTTTTTCCTCATAAGAAAGAAATTGAATTCTTCGCTACAAATGAGAAATATGATGATAATAGTGGAAACATGTGTTTGCTTGAGAAGGAAAACTTTCTCCTTGTGAAGAGTTTTCAGAGTATGAATTAGAAGTGTTACTTACAAGAGATATAAATAAATTTGAAAATATATCTGTATGCTCTTCTAGTGATTTTAATAATTTTGAAAACAATAAGAATATGGAAGATTTAGATCTTCATGATAAGGAGGCTAAGTATTTTATGTCAAAAATGAGTGTAATGGAAAATCCATTATTTTATGAGCTTCCATCATCACTAGAAATAAGAAATGATGATCCTTATTGGTGTAGAGACAATCCACTTTTTGTTGAGAATTCTGATGATGCATTTGATATAGGGTTAGAATGTGGCTTCAAGAAAATAAAGCAACACGTTGATGAGCTCCTAGAGGGAATTACATATGAATGTTTCAAATTTGATACAGATGTTGCATATAAGGTTGAATATCATGATGCTAATAAATTAGAAGAGTATGAACACTTTTAGTTTCTAGTTCAGTAGCAAGGTATTTTGATGGAACATAAAAATGAGATGAATAATGAGGAATGTTATTCTCGGTATGAGCATGTTTCATGTGACAACACGAGTGTTTTATGTGATGATGAATTTTTTTCAGTTTATGCCTAGTTATATAATGCAAAATGATAGGAATTACATTAGCAATGGTATGCTCAGAAAATTTATGAGATGTGTCAATAACAATGATTGTGAACAAGCATCTTTATGGGAAACTACATATTTTTGCTTGAAAATGGAAAATTATACATGTTGCAGTGGTATGGCAGAGGTATAAGTGGATGGAGGAAAATAACCTCTTTTAACAAATTAGTTTTTGACAGGGGAAAGAATCAACCCTAATTTTAATGACATGGGCCCACCAAGAAAAGTTGAAGTCTGGTTAAATTGCAGGGTCCATACAAAAAAAAATCACCTCAAGAGAAGGCTTCAAACAAAATGGAGGTTAGATCTCCTACTTTGGGTCCTTTGGCCTATGTAAAAACTGCATATATCTTTTGGTTGTTTGGTTGTTTTAGTTTTTGTCTTCTGAGCTTGGTCTACTTCACCTATGATTTTGGGATCTCACCATGCATGCAAGAGGCATGTATCCCCAACTGGAGCCATTAATGGAACCCCTCAAAAAATTCTATGGATCCCATCTTAATCTTGCAAATACTTGGCTTGGAACCTCATTTTGGCATGTGGTTATGTTCCTTATCACTATTTTAGGGTTTTGTGTTGCCTAAATATCTCATAATTAACCTATGAGTTCAAAAAACCCTTGGCCGTGATGTTCCCAGTATCCAGTAGTTTAAATTGTCACTTATGCCATAAAAGTCATTATCTTCACTAGCCCCCTAGGTTTAGGTTTGTCAATCACCAAATGCCTTTTCATTGTTCAAACTTTAACTATGGTCGGGCTTGATTTTCTTTTTTGATTTAAGTCTTAAATTCCAATTCCTAAGGGTCAAGTTCCCATGAGCCTAGAGGTAGCCCCTTTTCTAAAAAAAAAAAAAAACTAACTCTTGTGGCATGTACAGAGTTAAGTTTTCACGTTGGTCATCTGATCGTTAAGGGTTGATCAGCACCGTTCCCCACGCCCTCGTGCTATTTTATTCCTTATTATTTTATTCACATGGGTTGGTTGGCTTCTTCCACGTGTCTGGTGCTTTGGTGGGCCTGAGCTCATTGATGAAGATAGCTAGTTCCATTTGAAGAAGATCAACAATGGTTATCAAGCGACGTGGCCACATCTTGACCACTCCCTATGTGCCTGCATTTTTTTATTTCACATTATTTTAAACACATGGGATAGCAGGAAATGGCCATGTGTTGTGACTAGTGGTGGGACCAATTTTTCCAAAGGGACAATGGACATAACTTCTACAAAGATCAACGATGGACATCGCAACATGTGTCTTCATCAGGATCGTTCCCCGCGTGCCCTTTTGTCTTGTGCATTAAGGAAATATGATCACATAGGCTAGTAGATGGGGCGACATTTGTCACTTTTGTGGGATCCACCATGTTTTAAAGATGGAAATTGCTTCATAAGGGAGGAAGATCGACGGTCGATGGCGGGTGACATGGGTCAATCCTGACTGCTCCCCGCCATCTCATGAGGGGCCCACTTGTGTCCCATATTCTTCAGCGGGCAAGTGGGTAAGTGCCATAGAACATTCTAAAAGGTTTCAATGGACTCTAGTCGAATTGGAATGCTACTAAATTTGGCTGAAAGGGAAATGAGATAAAAATGATGCCACTTTCTATGATTATTATTTTGAGAAAATGTTTGGGATTTCAGCCGTCAATTCTGACAGTTATTGGTACGTGTGGGAAGGTGATAATTAAGAAAGGAAGGTTATGAACTGATATTCTAAGATCAAATCAAGATCAATCCGTGCTATTATACTATGAATAAATACAAGTGTATTAATTTGGACAAGTGAGCAGTTAACCATGGCACGACAAGTTTTAATTGATGCTAAGTATGTGGTTGAAATATGTGTACAGAGTGGATGTATATCTACTTGGCATTTATCTAATTAGGAAAAGGCATTAATAGTATACAATTAAGCTTTATCACAACTGGTTACACCAATGATATCTGTATGTTGATTTAATTTTAAAACATGATCAATAGTTGAGATTTTAAAAAAATAAAAGCAGAATGTCGTCAGCCTACGTGCATAAGTTTTCCTTGAGTATTAATGGTTGGAACACTTGCATGGCTTAATATAATAAGAACCGATGCCATATTTTTCATTCAAAATTTGCATTTAGAGGCAAACAATTGAGTTTGGTCTGAGAGAAAAATTGGTGAGAGTTTTTTGAGTCTTCTTGTACGAGTTCTTAAGAAGATGGGTAAGGAATGTGAGTTTGTTAAGCTAGTATGGAGGTCCAAGAGATTGAGTTTATTGGAGTCTAAGGAAAATGCTCCTGAGGAAGAAATTGAGACAAAGGGAGCTCCTAAAACACCAAAGGGTAGAAGGGCACGTAGGAAATTCAAAAAATATGGTGTAAGGAGCAATTATCGCTTGAGAAGACAGACTATTTCAGAAGAATTGGTCAATTTTAGAGGGAAGGAGTTAGTTGAATATGTAAAGAAGGAAAAGAAGAAGTGGAAGTATAGTAAAGCCTATCTGGGGAAAAATAATTCTCCCGTTGAGGTTTTTGATAGCCCTTTAGGTAGGGGAGGTGATACTGATCTGAAGCGTGACTATTATCTCCTCTCTGTGGTACCTTCTAGAGACTCTGACAAGGAAATGTTGACGGTTCCTCCAGTTACACCATGAACAAGACGTGGGTGATTATTCTCTGAGGTTAATGACTCAAAGTGATGACTTTGCCCCCCCCTTTTTTTATGACACCATAGCCACCTTGTTAGGATTGTCCTATTCAACATTTTTATGGGTTTTTGTTTCTAGTGCTGATGTGGAAATTTTTCAGGTTGGTGTGTTGGATAAGTTCTAGACTTCCTAACTTTGGTGACATGTATGCTTTTTTTGGATGGTATAAAAGCTTTTTCTCAAACTGCGAGTGAAGAATCTTCTTTGGTCAACAAGGAAAAGGATTCTATGTTTTCGCAACAAACTTTTCCTTTTGGGGAGCTGGAATGTCTTCATTCAAGGAATGTGGAGTTTGGTCTTTTACTCTTCCATTTTCCTCAATGATTACTTGTAACTAACTAAGGAGCATCTCAAATTTTGGTGCACATGATCTTCAAATGAAATGAAATGTAAGTGTAATTGAGTCTCATGCTTGTTGCTCCCTTGTTCTATAAAAGGGATTTCAGGGCTCATTACAAGCATCGGATTTTGAGGTGTAAACAAGGTCTAGGTGGAAAGCTAAGTTCAGAAAAGGCATTTTGTAAATAATATGGATGAATAGAACAATAGATTTTCTTGGGTGTAAGTCCTATATGTAAAAGTCTTAAATTGGTTTTTATAGAAGCTACAAATATCAAAAAATATCTTAGTTCAGAAATAAATACTCTCCTATGTATATTTCTTACAAGATATAAATGAAAATATTAATGATATTCTCATTTGTCTTCAGTTGTTCCACTGTATGTATGATTTTTTTTAGCTTTAACTCTAAGATTTGATTAAATTCTTGAAGAGGGTTATAGATTTGTAGGGAATTACACAAGATTTGACAAGAAGTTATTGTTTCAGGCATTGTAAGTTTTCATACTGCAAAGTATTATGAGAATAATCCACCAATTTCTAAATTAAGTGGCTTAAATATTGCTAGTTCTTACATATTTGACTCTGTTGTCCCAATTGATGAAGCACTGGTCTATTTGTTAGATAACCTTGTATAAAATGAGCTACTAGCATATCTAACCATAGATTTTAAACTCAAAACAATATTAAATTAAAAATATTTTCAATTATGATGTATGGGTTTGAACTACCCTTGTCTCCTAGAAAATAGGTAATCATTTACTTAAAGTTCTGTCAAACCTTCAGTGAAGTACATTATTTGTAATATGTAGGAATAATTTTTTGTATAAATGTGTTATCAATGTGATATACCTAATTTGAACACAATAGGGAATACCCTCCTAGGTCTCACAAATCCTGAAGAGTAGGAGTAAAGACCTCAGAATCCTTTACCCGTTGGGTTGGCCTCTAACCTTGAAATTTATTAACTATAAGGGTTGGCTACCCTTTAGAGAAATTCATGGTTTTCCTGGAAAATGAACCAATAGATCCTAAAAAAAAATGCATGTTTCAAGTGAACATCAAAGGTCTTTTTTCAATACAGTTATGTTCTTAAAATGAAAGTCCTAAAGCTCTCTCAAACCCTTGCATTGAATAATACCCTATGAAAATCTTCTAGTCAAGACATATACAAGGTGAATAGCCATGTAAATGATTAAGACATTATAAAGATTTTTTGTATTCATGAGGAGATTTCTATGAAATTTTTTAGTATTCTTTTCTTTTTGTTCTTCAATAAAAGATTAAAAAAAGTGAAAATCCATGTATTCATTTTTGGAAAATGTGTGGATATTGTGTTATCATTAATGTCTATTGGAGATTTGTTGGTGTTTTCATTTATGTCAACCTCTAGTATGGTCAGGGAGAATGTTGGAGATTGTTGCACTATGTTGGCATTAGTGATGTGATTTGACATCAAACTCTTGTGTGGTAATGTTGAGAGGTGTTTTTGGTATTGAGCAAGTATTGCAGATGTTGTAGATATGTTGATCAGGTGTTTTTGGTGTTGCTAGTGTATCTGGTTCACTTGGTTTCCAAGTGCTTCTAAGAAAATTTGAATTAAAGAGTGTGCAGTGTGATAAAGGTGTGTTTAGTGTTGTGCTTTGCATTTATTCATGGTTGAAGATATGCTTGTGCAGTTTGGATGTGATGATCATTGGTGTTCAAAGGTTCTATATCCATAGTTTTAGGTTCTGAATTTTACAACAATGGAATTTGTGTTTGACAGTGTGTTGCCTGTGAAGAAGGTTGTTTGGGAAAAATGAGATTGCTTCTCATTTCTCCATATTGAGGTTTCTTGTCTTGCAAATTTGGTAATGTGCTTAGATTGTTTGTATCTACCTTTCTCTAGAGTATTTGGTGTTCAATTTTTTCACAATGTTGGTGAGAGATGTATTTCTGCATCGTAGTGTGGCTAGTTGCACATAATGAAAGTGTTCTTCAGTTTTAGGTGGTTGTGATAGTATTTTTGAATGTATTGATGGTGTTGGAATATTCTTGGATGTTGTGGAATGTTTCTATGTGGTCCATGTGGTCACTTATTAGTGTTAGTGTAAGTTTGGTCAACTTGGCATGCTAGTACTAATTGTGAAGGTTGTTTGTTGTTTTTGGGAGTGCATCTATGTAGATTTGGGTCCTAGTTAACCCATGGTATGGTCTTCCTTCACTTATTTCCACCATGGAAGTGTTTGGTTCTGAACTATTTAGTGGTTGCATATTTGAGGTGCATATATTCATTGAGGCAGACATGGAGAATTTTTTTGAGGTTGTGGAGGATATATAAGCAAGTTTAATTGTTGAAGAAGTGTGTGATGTGTGGTGTGGTGTGAAATTATCAAAATGTGATCAAGTGTGGATATATGAGTGTGAGCTTAAACTCTTATGGCTATCAAATGTAGTGAGTAGAAGGTGTCTACATTTTTAGTGTGCCTAAAGTTGTTGGATGTAGTGAGCCAGAGGTTGCAGATGGTGTAGAGTTACAGTGGTGGATTTTTCCTATTGCTTTGAGATAGTGAATCTCTCTTTAATAGTCTTCTTCTATTCTTTCTTCTTCTATATAGTGAGTCCTTTAGGTAGTGAGCCCTTGGAAATGAGCCATTCTTATCTTTTGGGAAGTGAAACTATTGTATTTGGTGTTGTTTTCATACATATGTGAGCTAATCCTCACTATGGGTTTTCCATGTAAATCTAGTGTTCTCTTGTGTGTGATGTTGAATTTATTTATGTTTCATTTTCTTAAATTATGTTGATGATAATAAGGGTTTGATGGTTAATGAGGGTTTAAGGTTTTAATATACAATTGATTCACAACCCCCTCTAAGTTGTCATGTGTATCTAACAATTGGTATCATATTTGTGGTTCCTTGGAAGAAGCTTAACCACTTGAGGTAGATCTAGATGGCACACAAGAAGGGTATCAAAGCTCCTATATTAAATGGAAAAATTATGCTTACTAGAAAGCCAGAATGGATTCCTTTCTTATCTCTCTAGGGTTTGAATTCTGGAAGTCAGTTGAAACTAGATATACTATGCCTAGTAATAGTCTGACAAGGGATTTTGAGGTCAAGGATTATGAGAATAATGACAAAGAAATAAATTCTATCTTAGTGGTCTTTCTGATTCTAATCTTGGGAAAGTGATAAGTCTCAAAACTACTAAAGAGGTCTAAGTGAAGTTGTATAAAGAATTTATGAAGGAGATGATAAGGTCAAGCAAGAAAAGATGCAAAATTACAAAGCCAATTTTGAAAACCTAAGGATTTTAGAAGATGAAGACATTACATCCTACATGCTCAGAGTGGATGAAGTTGTTAATTCCATCAATGTTCTTGATGGTAGGCTAGAAGAAAGTGAAGTTGCAAAAGGGGTATTGAGAACTCTTCCTAAATCTTATAGTTCTAAATTTTTTGCTATTGAGGAAGCTCAAAATTTGGATCATATTCTAAAGATCAGATGTTTGGTCCTTTAATTTCTTTTAAATTAGAGATTTTGGTAAAGATTCTACAAAGGAAGAAACTTCCTTTAAATTCAACAAGATAGAGAAGGATGATGAATCGGATCTTGATGATCTTGATGAGGTGGAAACCAATTTTGTAAGGAGATTGAAAAATGGAATAGGAAAATACAAAGGTAAGTTACCCTTTAAGTGTTTCAATTGTTGAAAGATAGGTCATTATGCTTCTAAATGTCCAATCAAAGTTGCAAATGGAAAACATAAGGATCATAAAGGTAAATATGTCAAGAAGAGTTATTATGTTGAAAAAGACAATGGTCTATCTGATGATGAGGAATTATACTATCCTGATGAGGATAGTGATGAATGCTTGTTCATGGATCTAAATGTGGAAACTAATTCTACTAATCCTAAAATATGTGTGAAGGAAAGTGCTCTAAAAATAGGTCACAATATTGAAGGAACTATGTTGACCTCTTTTCATACAAGAGAGGAGAGAAACTACTAGATAATTAATAGTGGATGATCAAATCATATGTTAGGTGACAAGAGTAGGTTTGTTAAACTTTAGAAGTATGATGGTGGTCTTGTTAAGTTTGGTATGATACATATACTAAGATCTTTGTAAAAGGATCAATTAGCTTTGATGGAAAGTATAAAATAGATGATGTACTTTATGTCAAGGGTCTCTGGCATAATCTTCTTAGTGTAGGAAAAATATGTAGTAGATGATACAATTTGGTGTTTTAGGATGATGGTTGTGAAATAAAAAAAGGAATCTCCAGAACTTTGGTTGTTGCAAGAATAAGAACATAATGAATTGTTTATTAGCTCAAAGGTGGTGGTGTTAAGTGATTTATATCATGAATCAATGAAATTTGGATATGGAATAGAAGAATGGGTCACATTAACTTTGATAGGATAGTGAAGATCAGCTCTAATGATACTATGAGAGAGCTGACAATGATTACAAATCCTATCAATGCAATTTGCAAAGAGTTTTAGTTTGGAAAGAAAACAAATTAGAGGTTTAGAACTAAAGAATATTCTACTACAAGACCTTTGGATTTGGTGCATACAGACCCATGTGGACCCACCAGAATAAGAAGCTATCAAGGTGATAGGTATTTCATGTTATTAATAGATGATTATTCTAGAATGACTTGGGTGACATTTCTTAAAGAAAAATTAAAATCTCTAGATAAGTTTAAATCCTTTAAATATATGGTTGAGAATGAAATGGATTTTAAAATCAAGTGCTTGAGGTATGACAAAGGTGGTTATTTCACCTCTAATGAGTTTAATAATTTTTTTCAAGATCATGGAATAAAGAGACGGGTATTAGCTCCTAGATCTCCTCAGCGGAATGGAGTTGTAGAGAGGAAGAGTAGGATAGTTCAGGAAGTAGCAAGAACCACGATGAAGGAATAAAATCTACTAGATATTAATTGGAGAGAAGAAATTCATATTGTAGTATACATACTTAACAAAGGACAAGAAAGAGTGAATAGTTCAAAGACTCCTTATGAGTTATGGTATGGAAAACCTCTTATTGTGAAATATTTTAGTGTTTGGAAGTAAATTCTATATCAAGAGAGATGAATAAAACTTTGGAAAGTTTGACAAAAGATATGATGAAGAAATCTTCCTTGGATACTCTACAAAAAACAAGGCATACAGATGCTAAAACAAAAAGGTTGAAGAAGATTGTTGAAAGTGAAAATATCAAGGTAGATGAAGAACCACATCAAATTTTTGTGTTGATCAAAGGATATGAATCTGATGAAACCCCTTGCAGTGAAGAAGAAAAAGAAGAAGATAAAAAAAAAGAGATGATAGTGTAAGAGGAAGAAGCTTTGGGAAAGATCCCTAAGACTCCTAAGTATATGCAAAAGAATCATTATGAAGATCAAATCATTGGAGATAAGAGAAAAGGTGTGTTGACAAGGAGAAAACCTACTATGACAAAGGAACAAGTAAACCTTCTTTTACTTTCAAAAGAATAACATAAATTAGTAACTGAAGCATGCAAGAATGAGAACTAGATCAAAGTTATGGAGGAAGAGTTGAGATAGATTGAGAAGAATTAGACTTGGGAATTGGTCCCAAGACCAAAAAACAATGTGATAGGAACTAAAAGGGTTTTCAAGAACAAACTAAATGGGGATGGAAAGGTTGTTAGAAATAATGCTAGACTTGTGTGTAAGGGAAACTCACAAGTGGAAGGAATAGATTTTAAAGAGAATTATGTTCCAGTGGCAAGGATTGAAGCTATTAGAATGTTTTTAGCTTTTGCAGCACATAAAGAATTCAAAGTATATCATATGGATGTCAAGTCTACATTTTTGAATGGTGACTTAGAAGAAGAGGTGTGCATTAAAAAATTGAAAGGTTTTCAGTTATCAAATGATATTGATATGGTCTATAGATTAAAAAAGGAATTATGTGAACTCACACACATTCCTATATCTTGGTATACAAGATTGGATCGATACTTGTTGCAACAGGGATTCAAAAAGGGTACTGTAGATAGCAATCTTTACTTCAAGGTTGAAGGAGATCATATCTTGATTATGGTTGTGTATATTGATAACATAACTGTTGTGCAGTTTTTGTACACACGCCCTGCTAAAAGTAGGGACCCTCTTTTGCTGTCATTTTTGGTGTTTTGGCCCTTTGACTTTGAGGATTTGGCTTCCTTGGCATGTTCCTAAATGATCATTCTACTCATGTCAATTCTCCTTTTGAAGAAACACTTTGAAAATCTTGTATTTTTGGGACATATTTAAGGTTTTTCTCTATTTTCGAGAAAATTCCCTCTAGGCGGAATTCCCCGAATGCCTTGAAAACCCAATGAAGGCTGCTTTACATTGTTTTTGGAAACTCAAGGACTTTGTGGAATTTCATCTAGTTTGGATTATCCCAAAATTTCTTCATGCCTTCGGATTCCCAAACCCGTTGTCTTTTTGATGCATTTATGTCTCTTGTACAATCTTGCAGTTTTATTTTGTTGGATTTAATTGGAATTTATGGTGAGAATTTTGTGTCATTTTCCTTGTTATGAGATTTGAGGAGCTTGATTTTGAGTTTCTTATGCTAGATTGTGTGTTTGAGATTGTGATTGATTGTTGCAGTGGAATTTTCTGGTGACCACTTGCATTCTACTTGGACTTCAAGGTTTCTTGCCAGTTGCTACTATTTCGATTTCTTTGTTCTCATGGTATGTATATGCTGCCTTCCCTTTTAATAAACAAATTGAATTGCTTCAAGGTTTTTGTGTGTATGCTTTGAGTCAAGATTTTGATGTGGTGGAGTCCGTTAGCAGGGCTAGGGTTTTTGGTTTTGGGTTCAATGCTCTTCCCTATAGTTCACGCTGCCATTCCTTTTGCTTAATTATGATTCAATGCATTAATCATGGCTATGTTTGACTCTTAGCTTGATTTCATTCTTTCTCAAGTCGAGCTCAGGTTTGATCTAGAAATCCCTGACCTTTGATAAAATCACATCTTGGGCAAAGTGAACTTGTTGTACATCGTTCAATATGATAATCGCCCTATCCTAGGTAGGTTGTGGGAGAATTTGTGTGAAGGATAGTGGAAATGAAAAGGTGAGTTGGATCTAAACTGTGTTGTCATGGCATTTTCTTTAGGGTTTCCCTTGTTGAAATCATTGCTCATATTGATTGAATCCAATTTAGATCGATTGGAACCATGGATTATCCATCTTTCACTTTAAATGATCTGAATCCGAAGCTAAATCCCCAACTCCTTAGTCATTTAATCAATTTGAGCGAAATCTTGACAGAGTCAAAGATTTTGGGTTTTCAATCATCTCGCGGATTTTCCTTACTTTTGGTTTTCTGTCACTTTATCGATTTCCCGAAAATATGCTTAAAAGATGAAAATTACGCTGACTTCACAAAATTCTATTTCCTCAGGATTTTACCGAAACTTCTTTGTCCGTTCATTTTCCCAAAACTTGTGAACTATTGTTATTTTCGCAGATTTTTGTCCTTGGCGGAATTCTCTGAAACATTGCTGAAAATGAAGAATTGAGAGATAGCATGAGTTATTAACTGATAATTGTGCACCATATGATCAATTTAAAGATGTGTCATGCTATTTCTTAGCTGATGATGGTTGATCAATTGATTATTGGATGTTTTTGTGCTTGTTTTGCTAAATTCCATCTAGTCTAGAATTTCCAAAAATTCCTCTTTGGCCCGAATTCCACAAGAAGACTAAAAACCTGAACTTTGAAAGGAGTAATTCTTATGAAATTTTAGGGGATTTTGTTCATCATGGGACTTGCCTTGAGGATGAATATATTATTTTGTGATGGATTAACTTAAATCTCATGTTGTGGTGAATCTTTATTGTGGTTTCTTTGTGGAATGTAGGCTGAATCAAGTCAGGTCATTGCTAGAGGAACCAAGGGCAGGGTAATGGATCAAGTCTGCAAGAACTGAGGGGTCTACTATCTCCGAGGCAAAAAGGATTAAAATGGATATCAAGAGTAGAATCCTAGAAAGCAAGATGACTTCCATCTGGTCAAAGGTCATGATTCAAATGTTGGGTTGTGGGATTATGAAGAATTCAAGGCAAGGATGGCAGTATAGAACCTCCCTCTGTTGGCCAGAAGGATATTATAATCAGGGTTGGCCCATGTAGCTAGATTCCCTCATACAGTTCAATGTTATGAGATGGTGCTTGAATGTGCTAGACACTATGACAGGGGCACACAAAGGATAATTGCTCCTCAAGGAAGAATTGTGGCAAATCTTAACCCTATGTCTATAGCCCAAACCTTTGACATGCCCGATAGGCCTCATGTAGTGGGTTTTGATATGGACATAGCAAAGAAGTATTATGATGAATACACCATCAAATCATTGCAGGTAATCAATTCCTGGTTATAGAAACCCAAGTCCCACTTCTCCAAGCTACCCAAGCAACTATTCAGAGCTAAGTTTAATAAGGAATAGTATGATGCTATCACACTCCTTAGTAGGGTAGTGGGATTGAAGAGTGCAAGAGTATTTTAAAATTGGATGCTCCATGTCATTGTAAGGATGGAGCAGAATATTGACTACCATTGGGCAGGCATTATAAGAGCAATTATACATGAAAAAATGTGCAATGTCCTATAGACAAAGACCCTCACAATGACCTCCTACTTGGTTTATGCACTTGCAAGGTTCCATCCATACAAAGGGCTAAGCACAAGGGGTGTGTTTGGGAAAGATGTAATTTATGAGGTATACCCATAATTACACTTGGGTGGTACAAGTTATAGGAGGGTGAATGATGCATTCACCATGTACATCACTAGGCTATTGAAAGGTGCAGAGCATGTTCGAACCTCAGATAATGCAAAGGAATTAGTCAAGAAGTTTGGATCTTGGTTTATCTAGTTCCCTACCTTTTCATACATCATAATAGATGGTTGTTAGAGAGCTCCATACAGAACCCCTAGATATACCATGGATCATATTATACTTCTAGAGGTAAGAAGGAAAATTTGAGATTTCAATGCAATTGTCAAGAAGGATAAACATAAGACCGTCCATTTGGTGGTGATTTCCCTTTGAGGATAAGCAGTAGTGAGACCTTCCCCTCTATTAATTTGGCCCATACTTCTGAAGAGGAAATAAGTACTCTGGGTCTCTCTTTCCATTCTAAGAGATCCAAATTTGATAGGACTGGTGAGGCACATAAGAGGGCTAGCAAGGAATACAACCATAAGGATGATGCAGAAGATTATTGGGCTAACAACAATGAAGAATTTGAAATTAGAAAAAACAAGTTCTCTAGGTTACTTATGAATTTGGTCTGGCTATACAACATAAAATCCATTCTAGATCAAATTGAAGATGATGGATATTTGATTCAGGGCGATGACTATGAAGCTGTGAAGAATAAACTAGTTGGAGAAATAGATTGGCTAGAGGAAGAGAAGACAAAATTAGAGCAGATTATGACTCCAGTGATCAAGTACACTAAGTTGTGGCTCAAGCACAAGATGTGGGAGTTGGAAAGTGAGGGTGTACAATGCACCTATGATCTAATGGGAGACTTAGAGTCTCATTCCACTTCTAAGGAGTCAAATGAGTAGGATCCTAAAGGTAAGGCCAAGGTGAGCTCTCCTTTCAAAATAAAGATTAAAGATACTCAGGTGGAAGAGGTAGAAGAGGCAGAAAAGAAAATAAAACCCATTGCTAAGAAAAGGAAACACATTCCAAAGACCAAGAAATCTAGAAAGGGTGAAGCTGAGAAAGAAGGAAAAGAGGCTAGTGTTTCTATGCCTAAGAGAAGAAGAATAGTGAGATTTTCACAGAAAGAGAAAGAATCCTCTAAGGCAGGGGATGAGATTGGCCCACCAATAGTAAGTGTGGAAAGTTCAGGAGAGAAGACACAAATGTACACACAAAGATCAAGAACTCCTTCTCCCAAGGATAGTGTGCCAAGGAAGGATGTTCCTTTAGCTACCCCTATTGTAGAACAACACGATGACACCCCTCTTTCTCATGATGCTCATAATGAACCAAGTGAATCTAAAGAGGTAGAGGGTCACCTAGATCAAGGAGAAGAAGAATTCCAAGAGGGTGAACTTTACACCACAGAGGTAGAAATAGAGAAGGTATTGCAATCTCCTCTAGTGACTTATGAGGATTCACCTGCAAGAAATGAAGAGGATAGGCCTTCACACAGAGAAGAAATTCCAATCAAGACTCCTTCACCAGTGCATGAAGAAGAGGAGCATGATAAGGGAAGTGAGGATAAGATTGAGTAGATTCCTGAAAAAAAAATTGAATGAAGATGTAACCAAGGTTCAACAGGATATGGTTGGACAAGGTAATGTGCAATCGGATTCCACTGTTCCAAGTTGGTTGGAAAAGGAGCTAAAGAGTAAACAAATTGTGGTAGATGATACTCCTCCCAACTAGGATGAATTACTGGAAAACATAGGAAAGGGAAAAGCAAAGAAGAAATACAAGGTTATCTCTAGGATCGAAAGAGATGAAGCTAATAATAGGGTGATTGACATTGCTACCCTGGTTCCAGACAAGAATAAAGATGAGGTCACTGGTAAAGATTACAGTGTACAATCTATTAGTTTGGGACCCACTTCTATGATGCAAGAAGTTCAAGAATTTGAAGGCTCCAATGCTGCTATTTTGAGCAGATTGAAGAAAGAGGTGCAAGCTAAGTAGGATCTGAAGAAGGAGAATGATAAAATTAAGAGGTATTTGCAGCACTTGATGAAGCCCTTGCAGTCAATTATCTCCTCATCATATGCTACAGGTTTTCTACCATAGGAAACAATAACTGAGTTGGGGAAAATGAAAACCACCACACATGCCACAATGAATTGGTTGTAGGGAGTTCAAGCTAAAGGAGATGGTGCCATCAAAGATATCCTATCAACTGGTGGAGATGCTATGAGATCAATAGATTGGTTAAGGTATGTACTATATTAGGACAAGGAGGACGTGGATCTCCTGTTGCAGAAGACCAAAACCATCATGGAATACACTAAAGACAAACTAATAAATGATGGAATTCTCCCTTCTCCCAAAGTTGTAGAACCTTGGGAATGGTTTGAAGTTTTGCAAATAAGGAAAAGGGTTTTAAAGAAGGTGCATAAGCAGGGGAAACAAATTGAAGATACCCTAATTCAGATCTACAACAATTTCATTTCTTTCTTTGAATTTATGACATGAAGAAAAAGGTTTGCACCAAAACATCTGAACTTGGAGCAATTAAGAAAATGGTGGTGAGATGTGTATTCTCTAGTCAATGAGGACCCAATCACTGAACATCAGTTAGATGATACAACTACGTATATTCTAGTAATGGATAAGTATCAAACCATGAGGGTGGATTGGGATAAAGTTGTAAAGAAGTCAAGAGAGGACATTAAGTCCATTGAAAGGGGAATTAAAGTCTTAGTTATTCCACCTATAGCTGACTTGGAAAAGATATTTTTGATGGTGCAAGATAAGATGGAGCGAGATAAGGGAAAAGGGGAGAGTAGTTAAAATAGTGCCTCATTGGAATTTTTGCTTCCCCATTATTTCTCTTCCTCCTTCACATGCATTGTGCCGAGCTATGTTGGAGATCCTAGGCCAACCTGGATGGAGTACATGCATTTAATGCATACTTTATTTTATTTTCAATTTCCCTTGGCCGACTTGTTTTAGGGGCCAATTTTTTTGTAACCCTATTTGGGCCAACATAAGATGTAATCTCTATAAATAGGGTTAGTGCCTCATTTGAAAGGGCTAGATAGTTTTCACTTTGGAGCAAATTAAGCAGTATAGCAAGAGTTAGAGGTAGGAGTTAGTTCATTTGAGCAAGTGTTGTAACACAAAACACTAGAATTATTGCTATTATTGTATGATTCAATACAATTGAAGATATTGTACTTTTGTGATCTCTCTTGTGTTGACTTATCTTGCATGGTTCTTGTTGTTCTATCTTTTGAGATTGTTTGAGAAATATTGGCATAAGTTATATTTAGAGTTATATATGATTCAATGGTGTCCATGGTTTGATGCTTGAAATGTTTGTAGCAATCCTTAGTCCATACTTTTTGCAGCTAGTTGACTGTTAGTTACTTTACAAAGTTAGCCTGGACTTTAATATTCATTGTGTTTAGTTCAATTGTGGATATTTGTTCATTTCAATTGCAATAGGGTTGTTTTGGATGAATGTTCATAATCTGAAAAATATTTAAAGCCTTAGAAGATTGCACTATTTCTTTAAGATTGTAGATTCATCTGGGTCAAGTAGGAATCAGTTTTTGAGGGATCGGTCCATGTCAAGTATTTTATCATTTGCATTGTTAATCTTAGGACTAGTGTTAAATTTAGAAATCTCTATAAAATCCTTATCTCTTTTGCTATTTCTTTTATCATTTGGGTTAGATTTAGGATTTGAAGTATCACCATATCACTAGATCTGATAAATTTGAGAATTCAGTATTTGCTTGTAGTAAGGTCCCTTTGTGATTACCAGCATTTTCATATATTAACTGGGTTGTTTGATGCATTTTCAAGTCATGACATTAGAAAACTTGGGGTTATCACTTGAAGCTTGCTAATAGAGATTTACCTTTCAAGAGAGATAGGATACTTGTATCTTGTCTGAGTTTTTGTTGTGAAGAAAACACCATCAATAGATTAGTGCTAGAAGGAGGACCTGAATAAGCAAGTTGGATTGATTTTTGTCTGCCATTTCTCCTGAAAGATTCAGAAGAAGAACCAAATCTACTCTAGGGGAAGAGGAATTTAAAGAGTTGCAAGCTCTTTCTAGGTCAAGAAGGACCAGAAGAAGGGAAGAATCATCATCCACCTAGCTAGTTACATCATCTCCATCATCCTCATCTTCATCAAGTCCATCTTCATCTGATTCTGAAGCCATTCCCATTGAACAGTCTCAACAAGCCATAAATCAACCATTACCACCTCCACCTCCACCATTGGCTTTCCTTGCCAACAATCTGTCTCCCTTGACCTTTAATAATTACAATGTTATGCCCAAGAACCCATAACACTTTTGTTCCAAGTTCCATGTTAATGACCCTAATAGGACCGCAGAGGAACATATCAGGATTTTTCAGATTTGTCTTAGGGATAGAGGAATCAACCATGAGGATGTAGCATGTAGGATCTTTCCTTATTCCTTAGGGGAAGATGTGTTCTACTAGTACAATCATTTTCCTGCTGGGTCTATTTAGAATTGGACTGAATTGGAGATTGCATTCCTGCAGAAGTTTAGGATTCCCATTAGTCCAAATGAGCTTTACCTTCAGTTCACTAAGGTTAAGAGAGAAGTCAATGAACCCATAGGGTCCTTTAACAATAGGTTTCAGCATTCCTATACCTGACTGCAGGCTCCTTATGATGTAGATGATGCTACTACTTTAGAAGTCTATTATGAGGGTCTTGATAGTCTGAAAGCCACCTTCATGAAGTGGAGAAACAACCCTTTGACTACACTACTTGATGCATGCACTGAGGATGTAAAATTTAGTATTGATCTGAGGCAAAACTTGTATGGGCCTTTACCATCACTAGGACCCATTTCCCACCCTGGATAGGTCCCAACACTCAATCAGGCTCATGCCAATCATACTCTTGTCCTAAAGCCGATACCTCTATTGCCTCTAGTTCCCCATCCAGGACCTCCTGTGAATCAAGTTCCACCCGTAGTCAGCTACCCCCATCAAAATTTTAATCAACCTCTTCATCCACAGCCTCAAACTAGTTTCCCCATATATTTGCAGAGTTCTAAAGTTTTGAATCAGTCTCTGGGCTCTGGTGTGGTATTAGGACATTCCAAAAACAATGTGAACAAGACTCCATATAGCAATCCTAACAAGGAAAGGTTAGACGAATTGACTGAACAAGTGAAGAAGCTGAACATGGAGGCAACTTATCTGAGAAACGAAAAAAGTCAACTCCAAGCTGCTCAAAGGAGTATGCAGTCCAATTATAATAGAGAAAGTGAACCCAAACAAGGAAAAAATTTGGACAGGGTGCAGGGGTTTGACAAAGGACAACATGCTGACAAAGGACAACATTTTGACAAAGGATAAAACTTTGAGAGAGGGAAGGCCTCTAGCCAAAATTTTGACAGAGGATAGGCTAGTGGACAAGGACCTAACAAAAGGAAACCACCTAGACATAACATAACTTGGAATACAAGGCCTAACAATGGAGGTGTCCCCACCCCATTGGATTAACCAATTAATCAAGAGAAGCCTCCAAGTGGTGTATATCTAGCTGAAGTTGCTTTATCGAGCTGGTGTAGGCTCCATAAGACAAGTCGACATTCTGAATTAGATTTTCCTGAGTTCTAGACAACAACTTCAATCTTTTAGTACGAGGTGGAGAATAATGCAAGTAATTAGGAGTTGGTATCATCTACTCCCTATGATTCCTCAGTGTTGGTCCTAAATCATGCTCCTTTTTGACAGAGCAAGGAGAATGTTCCTGAAGTTGAATTAGACCACCTTTAGGAGGAGGCAGACCAGGTGTGCAATGGAGATGAGATTACACAGTTGTTTGATGAAAGTCCTGTGAATGACAATGGCCCCATGGATGAGGAAGAAGCTTATGTTGAAGAGGTCTAGACATTCCAGCAGTCTGTTAAGAAATATGATTTGAGGGATCTACCACATAGACTTTGACAAGCTGGAGGCCCCTTCACCACTTCTATTCCTCCAAACAACTTCACCACACCTCCAGATCCCAATGCTAGCAATAATCCAACATATCCTCATGTGTCTAGACAATACTTATTGAAAGATCAAGGACAAATGGATCTGTCAAAATGGAAAAATAATGAAACAAGCAAAGAAAAGGTAGTGGAATACCCTAAAGAGGCTCCTGCTAATCTGAGTGCATAACAATTGGCCACATATGTTGTAGAAGAACTCAAGAAGCTAAAGGTAAGTCTCTCTGCATTTGAATTATTAAGAGTCCCAACTATTAGAAATGCATTTTTAGGAGCTTACAATGCAAGTTCAGTATCACAATATAAAGCAGTCAGTGAGAGTGTTAATAAAGCATCTAGTTCTCAAGTCATAAAAGGTCAGAATTAGATTCACAATTAGACTCACATACCACCTGGAGATAAAGGGAAAGAGAAATATAAAACTCAAGTTGTCCAGGTTGATACTCCCTTAACCCTGTTTCAATGGAAAACTAAAACTCCTCCATTTTTTTATCTGTCCATATATTTGGTAAGAACTTGCACAATTGCTTGTTGGATTCAGGTGCTTCTAGCAATGTAATGCCCTTTGGTGTCTATCGAGCTCTAGGTATTACCCCTGCTGACTCCCAAAAGAAAGTCACTCAACTGGATAGAACTGAAGTTAATGTTGTAGGGGAATTGAACATGATTCACATGTAGGTTGCCTCTGACCCTATAATTCAACAAGTTATTAATATACAGGTGGCAGATATACCTGATGCTTATGGTCTAATTTTGGGAAGAGACTTTACTAAGGATCTAAATGGATATGTATCAACCGATCAATCTCATATGTGGCTTCCTTGGAAGGGAGTGCCAAATTAGATCAGGATTGAGAGAGAGCTTAGGATGAAATATATGATCATAGAGTATCAGAATACTTCAAATGAAATACTGATATCAGAGGTGAGCATGGGTAATTATGTACTTGTGGCCCCTTTGGAGGAATCTGATGTGGAAGAAATCCTTATGCTACATGCTACACCTATTGATCTTACAACTGAACCTAGTGGTACTAGAGCCCTAGTGGAACCAATTGATGATGATGATCTTGAAGATCACCAACTCAGCTTGTTGCATAATTTCCAAGAATTCATTTAGAAGTACATTGCAGATCAGATTCATTTGGGTAGAGGAATGAATTTTAGAGAGTTACTCTTGCCTAATTGGTGCAGAGTTCACTATGCCTCTCATTCTGAATTGGAATGTTGCTTATGCCAGGGTACAGTAGAACAAGTGCAAAAGTCTATCAACCTTACTCCAATAGTCAAAATCAATGTATAGAATATTTAGGAGGATCCCAAAAGGAAGAAGGTGATGTTGTCTGAGGAGCCTTCTAGTAGTAACAGTACAAGAGGTGTGGCAAGGAAATTTGCAGTTGCTAGTTGTTAGACCTTAAGGTTTGACGGATCTAAATTGAAGCAAGGAGCTGGGGTAGGATTTGAGTTAATTAGTCCAAGAGGTAAAAATTTCTTTGTTTCTTATAGAATTCAGTTTCATTGTACTAATAATGTGGCAAAATATGAGGCTTTGATTCATGGGTTGCTTATGGCACTAAAGAAAAAGGTCAAAATTTTGCAAGTCTTTGGGGATTCCGAATAAGTGGTAAAGCAAGTTAGAAAGCAATACTCATGTCATGACAAAAGGTTGACCAACTACAGGCATAGAGTATGGGATGTTATTGAAGGATTTGATGCCTTCAACATTTAGTTGATACCACATAGTAGGAGCCAAACAATAGATTCCTTAGCTTAGGAAGCTAGTACTTTGTAGCCTTTATCTCTTTCTGGATTGAAGAAGTTTACTATGGAGTTGACTCCAGTACTTTCAGTACCTAACAATGTGACCAATTTTTAGGTATTTAAAGATGACAGGCATAGTTAGGATTTTATCACAATTTCAGATGTATTTACTTCATAGATTATTGATGATGTTGAACCCCAAGAAGTAGAAATGGATTTAGAAGGGGTGATTAATTTGAAGACTACCATCACAACCAGAATGGTGCAACTAGAAAGGATTTTCGATTTGGAAAAGGTTAGAGATCAAGAGCAAGATGCTAAGAAGGAGTCTATTAGTGGAAAATGTGAAACTTACAACATGGGGACTCAAGATGATATCAAGAATGTATTCATTGGAAAAGTGTGTACTCCAGAGGAGAGGAAAGGAATTATTGATGCATTACATACATATCAGGATGTGATAGCTTGTTGTTACGAAGACCTAAAGACATATGACACTTCGATTGTAACTCAAACTATCCCTCTGAAGCTAGGAGTAAGACCCTTTAGGCAGAGGAAAATGCCAATCAATGCTTTCTTAGAGCCCATAATTCAAAAGGAGGTGCAGATGCTGTTGTCTTCCAGAATTATATTCCCAGTTAGGCATTCAACCTGGGTTGAAAATCTAGTTCCTGTGAGAAAGAAAAATGGGGAAATCAGGTTGTGTGGATTTTAGGAACCTTAACAGAGCACCAGAAAAGGACAATTATCCAGTTCCTTCACTGGATGAAGTACTTCAAATTGTCAATGGGTCTCAAATGATGTATTTTCTAGATGGCTACTCTGGATATAACTAAGTTATGGTACAATATGAAGATAGGCATAAAACTGCCTTCACCACAAAGTGGGGCACTTTTGCTTACAAAATAATGCCCTTCGGCTTGATTAATGTTGGAGCCATGTTCCAGAGGGCTATGGACATTGCTTTTAAGGACATAATTGGTAGATGCATAATTATTTATATGGATAATCTAATAGTCTTTTCCAAGAAGCGAGGTGATCACATAGCCAATTTGTGCAGAGTGTTTCAGAGGTGTAGAGAATTTGGCATATCTCTTAATCCAAAGAAATGCATCTTTGGGGTTACTGAAGGAAAATTGTTGGGACACATTATTTTAGAGAAAGGTATTGTTATTGATCTTGAATGAGTGGAAGCCATACTTAAGATCTAACCACCTACTAGAAAGAAGGAGATGAAGTCATTCTTTGGCAACATCAACTTTGTACAAAATTTCATCACTGGATTTGCTGAGGTAGTCAAGCCATTAAATGCCATGTTCAAGCAAGAAGATAAAGTTGAATGGAGTGTAGAGGCAAAGGATGCATTTGTAGAAATTAAGAGGTCCATTGCTAAGGCCCCAGTTTTGGTGAGTCCTGATTATGCTAATCCATTTTACATATATTCATTTGCTTTTGATCACTCTTGTGCTAGCATGTTGACCCAAAAGTCTAAACAAGGGAATGAGCACCCCATAGCATTTATGAGTGCACCACTAAAAGATGCAGAACTAAGGTACCCAAGTGTGGAGAAGCAAGCTTATGCCTTGGTTAGGGCTATGAAGAAATTTAGACACTATATTATCAGGAACAAGGTCTTTGCAATAGTCCTTGATCCTGTAGTCAAGTTGTTGTTGATGCAAAATGAGCTGGGAGAACACTGAGCTAAGTGGGTGACCATGTTGCAGGAGTATGATATTGACATTTAACCTATGAAATTGGTAAGAGGGCAAGGGCTTACGAGAACAATAGCAGAAATGGGCCCTAACCTTGTAGCCCAGCATTATAATCTTGAAGATGTTTCTCTAGGGAACTGGTATGATGATATCATTCACTATCTTTTGAATCAACAGTGTCTAGATCACCGTAATGCTATATAGAGAAGAGCATTGTGCTTGAAGAGTGACAGTTTCATGCTAAAGGGAGCTATCCTATACAAAAATAACCATGAAGGCATCTACTTAAGGTGCTTAGGAAAAGCAGAAGTTGAAAGGGTCATGGTAGAATTTCATGATAGATATGGCACTGGCCATGGATCTACACCTTCCACTACAAATCAGATTTTGAGAGCTGGTTATTATTGGCCCACATTGTTCAAAGACACACACAATCATGTCAGAACCTATCATGTGTGTCAAACTGCAACAACCAGAGAGAATTATTCAACACTCCCACTTCAACCAGTCTTTGAGGTAAAACCTTTCACATAGTGGGGAATGGACTTCATAGGTCCAATCAATCCGCCCTCTTCTTCTGACCACATGTATATTCTTATTGTCAGTGATTATTTCACAAGATGGACTAAGGCTCTTGCATGCAAACAATGTACTTCTAAAGTGGTAATCAATTTCATTCAATCAGGTATTATCAACCACTTTGGGTGTCCTATGTCTTTGGTTTGTGATAATGGTCTTGCATTTGCATCATTAAAATTCTCTAACAGGGTCTTTGACCATGGAATTATTATTAAATTTACATCCAATTATTACCCTCAGGGTAATGTTCTGGCTGATTCCTCCAATAAGAATCTCTTGACAGTCATTTGTAAGCTGTTAGAAAGAAACCCTAAAGACTGGCATACCCAGCTTCGGTTTTCCCTTTAGGCAGATTGTACAAGACACAAGACTTCCATAGGGACTTCCCCTTACCATCTAGTTTATGGGCTAGAAACTATGTTTCCCATTTAGTTAAAAATCCCCACCTTGCAGTTCATTAACGAATATTATGATGAAGGGGATAAACGAGAAGCCAGACTTGTTGAACTATTACACCTTGAAGAGAAAAGAGATGAAGCCCTTCAAAATTTTTCCAAACATAAGGGTGTAGTGAAAAAATGGTTTGATAGGAGAGATAAGGTTAAATCCTTTTGAATCTCTGACTTGGTTCTCTAGTGGGATAAAGCCCATGACCATAAGGGAGAGCATGGTAAATTTGACAAACTCTGGCTTGGCCCTTATTAGATTTCAGAGATCCTAGGAGATAATGATTTTCATTTGAAAACCCTCACTGGAGAAGATATCCCACTGCCTGTCAATGGGCAGTACCTAAAGCATTATTTCCAATCTTGAGTTGTTTACAACTCCTTTCTTGTACATAGTTAGAGTAGGTTTCCTTTTTGTTTGTTTTGATTTTTCTTTGGTTAGAGTAGGTTTCCCTTTCTACTTTGCTTTGTTTGTTTTCTATTCTTGGTTAGTTTAGGTTTGCTTTCGGTTTGGTCTACCTTTTTCTCCGCTCTTGCTTTGGGTCTTCCTATTTTCTCTTGGGTATGTTGCACCTGAATGGAAATCATATTATTATCTAGGACTGTTCTAAATATTTCTCTTACAAACTTCAATCATTTTTCATAGTCAGTTGGTGAAGGTCCTTTATTTGGTGTCATGTGTATTAAGTGTTTTGAGTGGATAAGTCATGGGATTGGGTTAAATCTAGAATATATTTGGGTCTCATATCTTCACACAGATCATTTAAAATTCCAAGGTTGCATGGGGTCCTTATGAAGTCTGGTTAGGTGAAAAATCTTATTTCTGCTTCAATGCCACTATGGTTCTTATCCCTGAGTGTGAACTTCATTGTTCACAGGTTGAAATGAAAAAAGTGAAAAGAAAAGAAATATCAAAAAGAGAGAAAAGAGAAAATATTGAAAATCAAAAGAATGAATTCAACTTATCAGGGGTATCCAAGTATCTCTACCAAGGCTATGGATGCCTGGCTAGAAATAGAGCTATGCTTGGGGGGGACCACAACAATAACCTCATCGAGGCTATGGATGCTTGACTGGGAACGCGGCTCTATCCAAGATGCTTTTAGAGTTAGAATCTTTATGTAGCCTAGTTAGACCAAATTTAGTTCTTATTGCAACTAAGGAAATGGGAATGAATACATATGCACACACATCGACCCTAGTACACAAAAGGTTTGCTTATCTTTGAATTTTGAAGCTCTACCTAACTGGTGACCTGATATAAGGACTGAAACCAGAGATTTTTGGTTCTTGATTTTTGTTTGTCACTGAAATGCTCTTTAGCATTTTCCTAGTAGGAGTCTCCATTTGTTGTGCAGTTTTAGCACACACACCCTGTTGAAAGCAGGGACCCTCTTTTGCTTTCATTTTTGGTGTTTTGGCCCTTTGATTTTGAGCATTTGGTTGCCTTGGTATGTGCCTAAATGATCATTCTACTCATGCCAATTCTCCTTTAGAAGAAATACTTTGAAAATCTTATATTTTTGGAACATATTTCAGGTTTTTCTTAATTTTCAGGAAAATTCCCCCTGGGCGGAATTCCCTGAATGCCTTGAAAACCTAATGGATGTTGCTTTACATTATTTTTGGAAACTCCAGAACTTCACGGAATTTCGTCTGGTTTGGATTTTCCCAAAATTTTGTCGTGTCTTCGGATTCCTGAACCCGCTGTCTTTTCGATGCATTTATGTCTCCTGTATGATCTTGTTTGCTTTTGTTGGATTTAATTGGAATTTATGGTGAGAATTTTGTGTCATTTTCCTTGTTATGAGATTTGAGGAGCTTGATTTTGAGTTGCTTATGCTATATTGTGCGTTTGAGACTGGGATCGATCGTTGAAATGGAATTTTTTGGTGACCACTTGCATTATGCTTGAACTTCAGGGTTTCTTGCCAGTTGCTACTATTTTGATTTCTTTGTTCTCATGGTATGTATATGCTACCTTCCCTTTTAATAAATGAATTGAATTTATTCAGGGTTTGTGTGTATGCTTTGAGTTGAGATTTTGATGTGGTGGAGTCCGGTAGCAGGGCTAGGGTTTCTAGTTTTGGGTTCAATACTCTTCCCTGTAGTTTGCACTACCCTTCCTTTTGCTTAACTATGATTCAATGCATTAATTATGGCTATGTTTGACTCTTAGCTTGATTTCAAGCTTTCTCGTTTCGAGCTCAGGTTTAACCTAGAAATCCCTGACCTTTAATAAAATCACATCTTGGGCGAAGTGAAACTTGTTGTCCATCGCTCAATCTGATAATTGTCCTTTCCTAGGTAGGTTGTGGGAGAATTTGTGTGAAGGATAGTGGAAATGAAAAGGCGATTTGGATCTAAACTGTGCTGTCATAGCATTTTCTTTAGGGTTTCCCTTGTTGAAATCATTGCTCATATTGATTGAATCTCATTTAGATCGATTGGAAGCATAGATTATCCATCTTGCACTTTAAACGATCTGAATCTGAAGCTAAATCCCCAACTCCTTAGTCATTTAATCAATCTGAGTGAGATCCTCACGAAGTCAAATATTTTGGGCTTTCGATCATCTCGCGGATTTTCTCGATTTTCCGTCGCTTTATCAATTTCTTGAAAATATACTTAAAAGATGAAAATTACGCTGACTTTGTGAAATTTTGTTTCCTCAGGATTTTACATAAACATCTTTTTCCCTTCATTTTCCTAAAATTTATGAACTATTGTTATTTTCGTGGATTTTTGTCCTTGGAAAAATTCTCTGAAACCTTGTTGAAAATGAAGAATTGAGAGATAGCATGAGTTATTAGCTGATAATTGTGCACCATATGATCAATTTAAAGATGTGTCATGCTATTTTTTTGTTGATGATGGTTGATCAAATGATTATTGGATTTTTTTGTCTTATTTCGCTAAATTTCATCTGGTTTGGAATTTCCCGAAATTCCTCTCTAACCAAATTCTGCGAGAAGGCTAAAAACCTGAACTTTGAAAGGAGTAATTCTTATGAGATTTTAGGGGATTTTGTTCATCATTGGACTTGTCTTGAGGGTGAATATATCATTTTGTGATGGATTAACTTAAATCTCATGTTGTGTTGGACTTTTATTGTGGTCTCTTTGTGGAATGCAGGTTGAATCAAGTCAAGTTGTTGTTGGAGGAACCAAAGGAAGGGTAATGGATTCAAGCACTGAGGGGTCTGCTATCTAAAAAGCATAAAGGATTAAAATGGATATAAAATGTAGAATCCCAGAAAGCAAGCTGACTTCCATCTGGTTAGAGGTCATCGATACAAATGTTGGGTTGTGGGATTATGAAGAATTCAAGGCAAGGATGGTAGCACAAAACCTCCCTCTATTGGCCAGAAGGATATTGGAATCAAGGTTGGCCCATGTAGTTGGATTCCCTCCTACAGTTCAATGTTATGAGTTGGTGCTTGAATGTGCCAGACACTATGACAGGGGCACACAAAGGATAGTTGGTCCTCAAGGAAGAATTGTCACAAATCTTAACCCTATGTCTATAGCCTAGACCTTTGACATGCCCGATAGGCCTCATGTGGTGGGTTTTGATATGGACATAGTGAAGAAGTATTATGATGAAGACACCATCAAATCATTGCAGGTCATCAATTCCTGGTTAGAGAAACCCAAGTCCCACTTCTTCAAGCTACCCAAGTAGCTATTCAGAGCTAAGTTTAAGAAGGAATAGTATGATGCTATCACACTCTTCAGTAGGGTAGTGGGATTGAAAAGTGCAAGAGTATTTGAAAATTGGATGTTCCATGTCATTGAAAGGATGTAGCAGAATATTGACTACCATTGTGCAGGCATTATGAGTGCAATGATACATTAACAAATGTCCAATGTCCTATAGACAAAGACCTTCACAATGACCTCCTACTTGATTTATGCACTTGCAAGGTTCCATCCATACAAAGGGCTAAGCACAAGGGGTGTGTTTGCGAAAGATGTAATTTATGAGGTATACCCATAATTGCACTTGGGTGGTATAAGTTATAGGAGGGTGACTGATGCATTCACCATGTACATCACTAGGCTATTGCAAGGTGCAGAGCATGTTCAAATCTCAGATAATGCAAAGGAATTAATCAATAAGTTTGGAGCTTGGTTTATCTAGTTCCCTACCTTTTCATACATTAGGATAGATGGTTGTCAGAGGGCTCCATATAGACTCCCTAGATATCCCACATATTACATTATAATTTTGAAGGTCACAAGGCAGATCTATAATTTTGATGCAATTGTCGAGAAGGATAAACATAAGACCGGATTTGGTGGTGATTTTTCTTTGAGGATAGGCAGTAGTGAGGCCTGCCCCTCTATTAATTTGACCCATGCTTCTGAAGAGGAAATGAGTACTCTGGGTCCATCTTTCCATTCCAAGAGATCCATATTTGATAGGACTAGTGAGGCACAAGAGATGGCTAGCAGGGAATACAACCATAAGGATGATGTAGAAGATTATTGGGCTAACAACAATGATGAATTTGGAATTAGAAAACTGTTCTCCAGGTTACTTTTGAATTTGGTCTAGCTATAAAACATAAAATCCATTCCAGATCAGATTGCAGATGATGGAGATTTGATTCAAGGCCATGACTATGAAGTTGTGAAGAATAAACCAGTTGGAGAAATAGATTGGCTAGAGGAAGAGAAGACAAAATTAGAGCAGATTATGACTCTAGTGATCAAGCACACTAAGTTGTGGCTCAAGCACAAGATGTGGGAGTTGGAAAGTGAGGGTGTACAATCCACCTATGATCTAATGGGAGACTTAGAGTCTCATTCCACTTCTAAGGAGTCAACTAAGCAGCATCCTAAAGGTAAGGCCAAGGTGAGCTCTCCTTTTAGGATAAATATTAAAGATACTCAGGTGGAAGAGGTAGAAGAGGTAGAAAAGCAAAGAAAACACATTCCAAAGACCAAGAAATCTGCAAAGGGTGAAGTTGAGAAAGAAGGAAAAGAGGCTAGTGTTTCTATGCCTAAGAGAAGAAAAATAGTGAGATTGTCACATAAAGAGAAAGAATCCTCTAAGGTAGGGGATGAGACTAGACCTCCAATAGTAAGTTTGGAAATTTTAGGAGAAGACACAGATGTACACACAAAGATCAAGAACTCCTTCTCCCAAGGATAGTGTGCCAAGGAAGGATGTTCCTTTAGCTACCCCTGTGGTGCAGGAGCACCAAGGCCAATCTCCAAATTGATTTGCACAAAATTTTGGTTTGAAAAGTTTTGGCTTGTACTGACCTTGGCCAAGTCAGTATGTTGTGTGGTAGGTTGAATTAACCTTTTGTCTAGGTGATATTTTAGTCATCATTGTTGGTTGTTGGTAGATTTTTCTTTATTAAGGTATAGTATGTTGTGCTTGAAAATATAATGCAACAACTTGTGTTAGAGTCACTTCCTCGTTGATGGAAGGTGTTAGTGGTCAGTTGAAGAGTTGTTAACTCAAGGATAACGAGTTAGGAGATCCTAAAAAGAGGGATAATGGTGAGTATTGCAGGAACCTTGCGAAAACTGCATGATAACAGTGAGAGGTTGCATGCAGTTTGGAAGTTATCTAGGATTCCCTTAAAATTGAGGATATTTGGAATGAGTAATGCCCTTGAAATAGGAAAATGTAACGACCAATGATGATATGGCTCGAGAATAGAGAGAATAGTAGTGTGGTTGCATGGTATTCAAAGTTTTTGGTGTGAATAAGAAGACAGATTTCTGGTTTTTTGTAATTTCTATGTTTTTTGGAAAACACAGTGTGTTTTTGCGCAGTGACTTTTTAGGCGTTGTAAATTGATTTAGCCTTTTGATTTGTAAATACAGAGTAGTTTTAACGTTGTTCTAGGAAAATAACTTTCATCTTGAGTATTGATAGTGTTTGGTTTCTCAAGGTTCAGGTGATAAAAAGAACTTAACTATGTTTTGGCCGAAATTGCACTTTCTATATTTGCCCGTGCAAATTGTGGACAGTGAGTTAAAAAGGAACTGTGCATGTTAATCTGACATTGTGTAAATGTTTAGAAGTCAGAGCAGAACTATCTTCATTTGATCTTTAAGTCATTTGGGATATAGTTGATGTTTGTAGTTCATAGGTTAATTGTTGTAGGTTAGTTTTCTACTTTGAGCAACAAGTTTTCAAATGGCTCCCTCCTAGATCCTGACCACGAGATTCTCATGAGTTTGGTGAAGATGGGAGGGAAGCCAATGTTTTGTATGTATACGGTGATAGATGATCAAATGGGCCAAGCAATGAATGGTATTACCAAACCCTAGGCGAGAAGAGTAACCCGGTTAGGTGTTTGGTAAAGAAAATACAAGTGAATAGGCAGGGGAATAGAGGACAGCACGGATTCCATACAGTTTCAGGAGAGGTGAGGTGAGGTTGACATATTCCACAAGGCTTGAGGCATCCAATACTTGTTTGGAGATAGTTAAGAAACAAAAACCAGTGAAACCCTAGTGAAAAGGGGCAATTAGGCCTCCAGTCGAAGAAGTTTGGAACCACCTGTACGGACCAGTTGGCGACCTAAAACTTTTTCAAGATTTAAAACCTTGAAAAGGGTGTCCAAAACTACTTTTTTTTTGGCAGGTTGTTTGGAAGAAGTGAGAGAAAAAGACCAAAAACCGACTAGTAAGGGCTACAAGGGCTCTAGGCCTCATCTTGACAAATTGAAGAAAACGGGTAGGTTGAGGAGAGGGCATCCAGAAAATGGATCAGTTAGCTTACAAAAGGCATGAAGAAATAGTATCTAACTCCCCTGCAATAAGTTCAAGCAAGTTGGAGAGTTTGGCATCTAGAGTCTTCTAGGTGTAGACACGAAGATTGCAAATGCAAGAAGGTGATTGATTACCCAAGGTAAAGCACAAGATAGAAACTCTTTGAAAATAGTTGGAGTAGGATTTGGTCAACCTAGAAGCTCAAGAGGAAACCATTGGAGACAGGTTTCAAGCAGTAGACAGTGGGAAGTCTTCCACAAGACCGTGCAAGCAACCTTGGGTATTCTCATACACCATATTGGTATCAGAGCAAGAGTTGGATTCTAGGCTTGTGATTCATGAGCCAATCCACTGAGTCAATAGGGGAAAATACACCAGAGGAAGGAACCATGGTGACAAATGCAAAGCTAGCAAAGAAAGTAGAAGAGCAAGAGGAAGATAACCGGTTGCTCAGAGAGAGGATATCTCAGATGGAGAAACTCCTAGATGAAGTCCAAGAAACAATAGACACTGTGAAGGACAAGATAAAGAAGAAGGAAGAGCAGGAAGCCAAGGAAAAAGAGGTGGAATTGGAGGAGGAAGCTCCAAAGCCTGATCTTGTTCTTGCAGAGGAACCATTCTTGAAGGCATTGCAGGCCTTGAGTGGTAAAGCATTGGATGGTGTGCCACTTTTCAGTGGACAAATGGACCCAGATTCAGTAGTAGATTGGATTGAGAGCATTGAGAATCACTTTGAATGTGATGGCATTACAGAGGTTCAAAAGGTGAAAGTGGCCAAGTCAAGGTTGAGAGGAGCAGCTCTCACATGGTGGAAGTTTGTGCAATCAGGAAGAGAGAAAGAAGGCAAAGGTCCCATAGTTTCATGGAGAGGAATGGTGACCAAGATAAGGCAAACTTATCTCCCAAATGATTATGAAGTCCAGTTGCATAGGAGGAGACACAATCTGAGGCAAAAGGACATGGATGTCCAAACATATACAGAGGAGTTTCAAAAATTGTGCCTTAGATCAAAAGTAGTTGAGGATGAAAGCATTAGGTTAGCAAGGTACCTAAATGGACTCAAATGGTCTATTCAAGAAGACATGAGCTTGGTAAACTTCAAATCAGTACGCCAATGCTATCAAATGGCCTTGAAGATAGAGGAGAAAGGAAAAAAGAAGCAGGAACAAAACCCCAAAGGTAGAGGTAAAGGCAAAGACAACAGAGGACAAAGAGGAAGCTATAGTGGAAGAAGCTCAGAATCAAGAGCTCAAGGAGAAGTCAAATTTTCTGATTAGCAAGAAGGAAGCTCCAATAGAGGAGGTAGAGAAAGAGGTTTCAGCCCTAGAGGAAGAAGTGGTGGACAAGGAAGGGGTAGTTACTTCACCAACATGAAATGCTATCATTGCAATCAGTTGGGACACCCAGCCTATAGATGCCCTGAGAAAGGAAGCACTTCTCATGGAGGAGATAAGAGAACCCATCTAATTCAAGATGAAGTAGCTGCAGCAAATAAGCAATCAGAAGTACCTTTGAACTCAGAGGAAGGTGAGAATCTCATGATGAGAAGGACCTTAATCAAGGAACCGGTCAAAGAGGAACCTAGCCAAAGAAGATCTTTGTTTAGGATAAAATGCAAGATGATGGGAAAAGTGTGCAAGGTGATTATAGACTCAGGGTCTACTGACAATATTGTGTTAGAGGAGGCAGTCAGCAAACTGAAATTAGCAAGAATACCTCACAAGAATCCTTACAAGGTCACATGGCTCAACAAGGGTCAACATGTCTTGGTGAATGAACAAGCATGGGTGGAGTTTTCAATTGGAAAGTACAAAGACAAGGTATTATGTGATGTGTTACCTATGGATGCATGCCACTTGCTCCTAGGTAGGCCATGGCAATTTGACCGTCAAGTTGTGCATGATGGAGCCAAGAACTCATACACCATCAAGAAGGACAATGTCACATACAAGATTCAATCTTTGTTGGAAGATAATGAGGTGCAGACAGCAGGTTCTAAGTTGCTGATAACTGGTGAAAAAGAGTTCTTAAAGACCTTGGAAGAAGGAGAAGGAGTTGGCTATGCAATAATGATCAAGCCAAGAGAAGCAAGCAAAGAGAAGGCAGCTGAAAAGCAAGAGTTACCCAAGGAGATTCAAGACTTGTTGCAGACCTATGAGAACATAGTAAGTAGTGGTCAACCAGCAACCTTACCTCCTGAAAGAGCCATAAGTCATAGGATAGACTTGATACCAGGAGCCACCCTTCCTAACAAAGCAGCCTACAAGATGACACCTCAGCAAAATGAGGAGATAGCTAGGTAGATTCAAGAATTGCTTGATCAAGGTCTCATTAGGAAAAGCATTAGTCCTTGTGCAGTACCCACCGTCTTAGCACCCAAGAAAGGAGGAGAATGGAGGCTTTGTACTGATTCCAGAGCAATCAACAAGATAACCATCAGGTATAGGTTTCCCATTCCTAGAATTGAAGATCTCTTGGACTGTCTAGGTGAAGCTAGGTACTATACTAAGATAGATTTAAAGAGTGGTTACCACCAAATTAGAATACATGAGGGTGATGAGTGGAAAACAGCCTTCAAAAATAATGAGGGTCTTTATGAGTGGCTAGTAATGCCCTTTGGTTTGTCTAATGCCCCCTCCACATTCATGAGACTCATGAATGAAATCCTCAAGGACTACATTGGCAAGTTCGTGGTAGTGTATCTTGATGATATACTAATCTATAGCAAAACAAGAGAAGAGCACCTCCAACACATTGAGCTGATTTTCAAGAGGCTACAGGAAGAGGAGCTGAAGATTAATCTGGAAAAGTGTGAGTTCATCAAAACAGAGCTGGTGTACCTTGGTTTTGTGTTATCACATGGCAATTTGAAGATGGACAGCAGCAAGGTAGAAGCCATTCTTAATTGGCCTACTCCTAAGACAGCAACAAAGGTAAGAAGCTTCCATGGTCTTGCTCAGTACTATAGGAAATTCATCAAACAATTTAGTGCAATTTGTGCTCCTATGTTGGATACCATTAAAGGAGGCATGAAAACTAAGTTTGTGTGGAATGAACAAGCTAACAAGAGTTTTGAGTTGCTGAAGGAAAAGGTAGCTACTCAACCTGTTTTAGTGTTGCCAAGTTTTGAGAAACTATTTACAATTGAGTGTGATGCTAGTAATGTAGCAATTGGAGCTGTTCTCAGTCAAGAGGGTAGACCGGTGGCTTTCCATTCTGAGAAGCTAAGTGAAGCCAAGAAGAAGTACTCTTCTTATGACTTGGAAATGTATGCATTGGTCCAAGCACTAAGGAAGTGGAGGCACTACTTGCTTCCCAAGGAATTCATTGTGTACTCAGACAATCAAGCACTCAGTTTTCTAAATTCACAAGAGAAGTTGAGTCACAGGCACATGAAATGGGTGGAGTATTTTCAATCTTACACCTTCAACATCAAGCACAAGAAAGGAGCTCTCAACAAACTTGTTGATGCATTGAGCAGGAGAGTTCTTACCATCCAAGAAATCCAATTGAAAAGCATGGGAATAGATCACTTCAAGGATCTATATGTAGATGATGAAGATTTTGGAGAAATTTATAAGGTATGCCTTGAGTTTAAGAACCATTTTCATAGCAAGTATGTTGAATACACATTGCAAAGTGATTTGTTGTTTAAAGGCAATCAACTTTGTGTTCCTAGAGGTTCTATTAGGGAGAATTTAATTCAAGAGAAGCATAATGGTGCATTGAGTGGTCATTTTGGGATCACCAAAACTCAAGAGCTTGTCCAAAGGTTTTATTTTTGGCCTAAGATGAACTTAGATGTCAGAAAGTATGTAGAGAGTTGTGTAGTGTGTCAAAAAGAAAAAGGAACTTCCTCTAATGCAGGCTTATACCAGCCACTACCAATCCCTTCTAGGCCATGGGAATGCTTGAGCATGGACTTTGTAGTTGGTTTACCCAAGACAAGGCAAGGTATGGATAGTGTGTATGTTGTGGTTGATAGATTCAGCAAAATGGCTCACTTTATACCCTACAAAACAACCAATGATGCCAGTCAAATAGCCTTACTTTTCTTCAAGGAAATAGTTAGGATTCATGGTTTACCAATCAGCATTGTATCAGACAGGGATACTAAATTTATGAGCCACTTTTGGAAGACACTTTGGCAGAGAATGGGCACCAATCTGTCCTTTGGATCTGCATACCATCCCCAAATAGATGGTCAGACCGAAGTTGTGAATAGGACACTTGGAAACCTTCTTAGATGCTTGACCAAGGAGTATGGTCAACAATGGGATCAGATTATTGGGCAGGTTGAGTATGCATATAATGACACAGTTAATAGATCTACAGGGAAGAGCCCCTTGAAATTGTGTATGGTTTACATCCCAGGGGTGTCTATGAGCTGAGAGAGCTGAAGGATGGAGTCAAAGGAAGTGGTTATGCAGATGATTTTGCTTGTGCAATGTAGGAGATTCATGAGACAGTCAGAAAGACCTTGGCAGAAAATACCATGAAGCATAAGGCTAAGGTGGATGAGCATAGAAGAGAAGTCCAGTTTAATGTTGGTGACTTAGTCATGGTACATTTGAACAAGGCCAGCTTGCAGAAGGGAGTCCCTCACAAGCTGAAAATGAAGAGGATAGGTCCCTGTCCTATCTTGGAGAAGTATGGCAACAATGCTTTCAAGGTGCAATTGCCTGATGACAGTGGACTGTCCCCTATTTTTAATGTTGCAGACATGATGCATTACAAAGGACCACCCCAGGATTTGGATCAGACACTTCATGAAGTCACTCAAGATGTTGAAGAACTCAAACTGCCCCCTGTCATAGTCAAACAAGCTGATCAAATCTTGGACACAAGGGTCTACCAGAAGACTAGGAACAAGGAATATAAAGAACATCTGATAAAAAGGCATGGGCAACCTGATACAGATGCCGTATGGATCAGGGAGGCAGAATTCAAGAAGCTAGGTATTGATCCTAACTTACTCAATCCAAGGATGGATTGAACTTTCTGTTTTGGGGAGGATGGTGCATGAGCACCAAGGCCAATCTCCAAATTGATTTGCACAAAATTTTGGTTTGAAAAGTTTTAGCTTGTACTGACCTTGGCCAAGTCAGCATGTTGTGTGGTAGGTTGAATTAACCTTTTGTCTAGGTGATATTTTAGTCATCATTGTTGGTTGTTGGTAGATTTTGCTTTATTAAGGTATAGTATGTTGTGCTTGAAAATATAATGCAACAACTTGTGTTAGAGTCACTTCCTCGTTGATGGAAGATGTTAGTGTTCAGTTGAAGAGTTGTTAACTCAAGGATAATGAGTTAGGAGATCCTAAAAAGAGGGATAATGGTGAGTATTGCAGGAACCTTGCGAAAACTGCATGATAACAGTGAGAGGTTGCATGCAGTTTGGAAGTTATCTAGGATTCCCTTAAAATCAGGGATATTTGGAATGAGTAATGCCCTTGAAACAGGAAAATGTAACGACCAATGATGATATGGCTCAGGAATAGAGAGAATAGCAGTGTGTTTGCATGGTATTCGAAGTTTTTGGTGTGAATAAGAAGACAAATTTTTGGTTTTTCTGTAATTTCTGTGTTTTCTGGAAAACACAGTGTGTTTTTGCACAGTGACTTTTTAGGCATTGTAAATTGATTTAGCCTTTTGATTTGTAAATACAGAGTAGTGTTAACATTTTTCTAGGCAAATAACTTTCATCTTGAGTATTGATAGTGTTTGGTTTCTCAAGGTTCAGGTGATAAAAAGAACTTAACTCTATTTTGGCCGAAATTGCACTTTCTATATTTGCCCGTGCAAATTGTGGACAGTGAGTTAAAAAGGAACTGTGCATGTTAATCTGACATTGTGTAAATGTTTAGAAGTCAGAGCAGAACTATCTTCATTTGATCTTTAAGTCATTTGGGATATAGTTGCTGTTTGTAGTTCATAGGTTAATTGTTGTAGGTTAGTTTTCTACTTTGAGCAGCAAGTTTTCAAATGGCTCCCTCCTAGATCCTGACCACGAGATTCTCATGAGTTTGGTGAAGATGGGAGGGAAGCCAATGTTTTGTATGTATACGGTGATAGATGATCAAAAGGGCCAAGCAATGAATGGTATTACCAAACCCTAGGCAAGAAGAGTAACCCGGTTAGGTGTTTGGTAAAGAAAATACAAGTGAATAGGCATGGGAATAGAGGACAGTACGGATTCCGTATAGTGTCAAGAGAGGTGAGGTGAGGTTGACATATTCCACAAGGCTTGAGGCTTCCAATACTTGTTTGGAGATAGTTAAGAAACAAAAACCAGTGAAACCCTAGTGAAAAGGGGCAATTAGGCCTCCAGTCCAAGAAGTTTGGAACCACCTGTACGGACCAGTTGGCGACCTAAAATTTTTTCAAGATTTAAAACCCTGAAAAGGGTGTCCAAAATTTCTTTTTGTTTGGTAGGTTGTTTGGAAGAAGTGAGAGAAAAAGACCAAAAACCGACTGGTAAGGACTACAAGGGCTCTAGGCCTCATCTTGACAAATTGAAGAAAACGGGTAGGTTGAGGAGTGGGCATCCAGAAAATGGATCAGTTAGCTTACAAAAGGCATGAAGAAAGAGTATCTAACTCCCCTGCAATAAGTTCAAGCAAGTTGGAGAGTTTGGCATCTAGAGTCTTCTAGGTGCAGAGACAAAGATTGCAAATGCAAGAAGGTGATTGATTACCCAAGGTAAAGCACAAGATAGAAACTCTTTGAAAAGAGTTGGAGCAGGATTTGGTCAACCTAGAAGCTCAAGAGGAAACCATTGGAGACAGGTTTCAGGCAGTAGACAGTGGGAAGTCTTCCACAAGACCGTGCAAGCAACCTTGGGTATTCTCATACACCACCCTGTTGTAGAACAACATGATGACGCCCCTCTTTCTCATGATGCTCATAATGAACCAAGTGAATCTAAAGAGGTAGAGGGTCACCTAGATTGGGGAGAAGAAGAATTCCAAGAGGGTGAGCTTTACACCACAGAGGCAGAAATATAGAAGGGATTGTAATCTCCTCTGGTGACTTATGAGGATTCACTTGCAAGAAACGAAGAGGATAGGCCTTCACATAGAGAAGAAATTCCAATCAACACTCCTTCAACAGTGCATGAAGAAGAGGAGCATGATAAGGGAAGTGAGGATAATATTGAGTAGATTCTTGAAAAAAAAATTGAATGAAGATGTCACCAAGGTTCAACAGGATATGGGTGGACAAGGTAATGTGCAATCGGATTCCACTGTTCCAAGTTGGTTGGACAAGGAGCTAAAGAGTAAAAAAATTGTGGTAGATGATACTCCTCCCAACTAGGATGAATTGTTGGAAAACACAGGAAAGGGAAAATAAAAGAAGAAATCTAGGGTTATGTCTAGGATCAAAGGAGATGAAGCTAATAGTAAGGTGATTAACATTGCTACCCTGGTTCCAGAAAAGAATAAAGATGAGGTGATTGGTAAAGATTATAGTGTACAAACTATCAATTTGGGACCCACTTCTATGATGCAGGAAGTTGAAGAATTTGAAGGCTCCAGTGCTGCTAGTTTGAGCAGATTGAAGAAAGAGGTGAAAGATAAGTAGGATTTTAAGAAGGAGAATGATGAAATTAAGATGTATCTGTGGGACTTGATGAAGTCCTTGTAGTCCATTAGCTCCTCATCAATTGCTATAGGTTTCCTGCCACATGAAACAATAACTGAGTTGGGGAAAATGAAAACCACCATAGATGCCACAATGAATTGGTTGCAAGGAGTGCAAGCTAAAGGAGATGGTTCCATCAAAGATATCCTAACAACCGTTGGAGATGCTATTAGATCAATAGATTGGTTAAGGGGTGTACTAGCTTAAGACAAGGAGGATGTGGATCTCCTATTGCAAAAGACCAAAACCATCATGGAATACACTAAAGACAAACTGATAAGTGATGGAATTCTCTCTTCTCCCAAAGCTATAGAACCCTAGGAATGGTTTGAAGTTTTACAAATAAGGAAAATGGTTTTAGAGAAGGTGCATAAGTAGGGGAAACAAATTGAAGATACCCTAGATGAGATCTACAACAAATGCATTTATTTCTTTGAAGTTATGATAGGAAGAAAAAGGTTTGCACCAAAACATCTGAACTTGGAGCAATTAAGAAAATGGTGGCAAGATGTGTATTCTCTAGTCAATGAGGACCCAATCACTGAACATTAGTTATATGATGCAACTACGTATATTGCAGTAATGGATAAGTATCAAACCATGAGGGTGGATTGGAATAAAGTTGTAAAGCAGTCAAGAGAGGACATTAAGTCCATTGAAAGGAGAATTAAAGTTTTAGTTATTCCACCTATAGTTGACTTGGAAAAGATATTTTTGATGGTGCAAGATAAGATGGAGCGAGATAAGGACAAAGGGGAGAGAAGTTAATACAATGCCTCATTGGAGTTTTTGCTTCCCCATTATTTCTCTTCCTCCATCACATGCATTGGGCTGAGCTATGTTGGAGATCCCACGATGACCTGGATGGAGTACATGAATTTAATGCATACTTTATTTTATTTTCAATTTCCCTTGGCTGACTTGTTTTAGGGGCCAATTGTTTTGTAACCCTATTTGGGCTGACATAAGATGTAATCTCTATAAATAGGGTTAGTGCCTCATTTGAAAGGGCTATATAGTTTTCACTTTGGAGCGAATTAAGCAGTATAGCAGGAGTTAGAGCTAGGAGTTAGTTCATTTGAGCAAGTGTTGTAACACAAAACACTGGAATTGTTGCTATTATTGTATGATTCAATACAATTGAATACATTGTACTTTTTTGATCTCTCTTGTGTTGGCTTATCTTGCATGATTCTTGTTGTTCTATCTGTTGAGATTGTTTGAGAAATATTAGCATCAGTTAGATTTAGAGCTAGATATGATTCAATGGTGTCTATGGTTTGATGCTTGAAGTGTTTGTAGCAATCCCTAGTCCATACTTTTTGTAGCTAGCTGACTGTTAGTTTCTTTTTAAAGTTAGGCTAGAATTTAATATTCATTGTGTTTAGTTCAATTGTGGATATTTTTTCATTTCCATTCCAATAGGGTTGTTTTGGATGAATGTTCATAATTTGAAAATCTTTAATGCCTTAGAAGATTGGACTATTTATGTAAGATTGCAGATTCATCTGGGTCAAGTAGGAATCAGTTTCTAAGGGATTGGTCCATTTCAAGTATTTTATCATTTGCATTGTTAATCTTAGGACTAGTGTTAAATTTAGAAATCTCTCTTAAACCCTTATCTCTTTTGCTATTTCTTTTATCATTTGGTTTAGATTTAGGATTTGAAGTATCACCATATCACTAGATCTGATAAATTTGATAATTTAGTATTTGCTTGTAGTAAGGTCCCTTTGTGATTACCAACATTTTCACATATTAACTTAGTTGTTTTATGCATTGTCAAGACCTGACATTAGAAACCTTGGGGTTATCACTTGAGGCTTGTTGATAGAGATTTACCTTTCAAGAGAGATAGGATACTTGTATCTTGTCGGAGTTGTTGTTGTACAAAAAACACCATCAACAATAACCTTTGGAGGAAAGGAAGGTATGTGTAAGAGATTTGTAGAGCAGATGTAAAAAGAGTGTGAGATGTCAATGTTTGTGGAGATGAATTTCTTCCTTGGGTTACAAATCTGTCATTCAGAAAAATGCATTTCATTTCATAGTCAAAGTATGTCAAGGAAATGTTGAAGAAGTTTGGACTGGAGGATTCTAAACCAGTGTGTACTCCCATTGTTACTCATTGAAGGGTATGTGTAGGATCATCATGGAAAAAATAGGCCCTTAAGTGGCGATAAATTCATAAAAATTAGAGTTAGACAACTTGATGTAAAAATTTGAATAAGTTATCTATATTATTTCAAAAATATGTAAGAATAGAATCTATAGAAAATCGAATGTAGTTTATAAACTACTAGGTTTGTTTAAAAAAAAAATCTATTTGGTGAAAATTTGAAATTTCAATGCAGTAGTACTTAAATTTCAAGGGATAAGAAGTAGGTGTTTGTCTGACCACCCTAACCACAATAAAATGTTAATATATTTTTATAAGATTTTAGATATAAGTATAGGACTCATGTCCCAATGTGATGCATATTTTTTTGCAATTATTTTCCAAGTAAATAATTAATTATAAATTTTTTATTAAAACTTTTAAAAAATATAAAAACTTGTATGTCTGACCACCTTAACTTGGTCAAAACTTCATGAAATTCATCTTTTTTTGTTTAATCTTATATTATGTGAAGCATAGAATGTGATGCATGTTTTAGATTCAAAAAATGTGATACCGTTTGAAAGCTATAGATGTTTTTCAATCAACCTATCAATGAGGACTTTAGTTGTCATTAAAATAGAAAATGAATAATAATTATTTATTAAATTTAAAGTAAAGCATAATCTATATTGGTGGAAAGTTGAGAATCTCCTTTAAAAACCCTTTTAGTTTCATCAATTTTGGGTAAAACAAAAGTGATCAACCACATACCCATCATATCGCCACTTTTTGGCCCATCATGATCCTGCACATACCCTGAAAGTTGAGAAAAAATGGTGAATCTTAGGTAAGATAGATCAGAGCAAGTACATATCAATGATTGGTTGACTGCAATATCTTACTCCTAATAGACCGAATATCATGCATCATTCTATCTTGTGGAATGATTTCAAGAAGATCCTAGAGAATCACATGTGGAAATAGTCAAAAGTATATTCAGATACTTGAAGGGCACTCTAGATTTTGGTCTATGATATCTTAGGGATGTCGATTTCTATGAGTGCTTAGAAAGATGTAGATTGGGTAAGTATTTTAGGTGACAAAAAAGGAACAAGTGGAGGTACTTTATTTCTTGGAAGCAGATTGGTTTCTTGGTTGAGTAAGAAGTAGGATTCAGTGTCATTATCTACTGTATAGGTAGAATATATTGTAGCATCATGTTGTACATAGGTGTTATGGATGAAGCATATATTGAAGGATATAAAATTCTCGTATAATGAACCTATTTCTATCTTCTGTGATAATACAAATGCTATAAATATTTTAAAAAACCCAGTAATACATTCAAGGACAAAGTATATATCTATCTGGTATCACTTTCTAAGAGAGAAAGTCAAAGAGAATGAGTTGAAGTTGGAGTATGTGCCTACAAAGGATCAAGTTGAAGACATTTTCATAAAGGCTCTTCCAAAAGATACATTTGAGTATCTTCAATAGAAGTTGGGGGTTATTACCCTTCTTTCTATTAGATGCATAATGGTGTGCATTTGTCTAGGAAAGCATTTAAAGATACATTCTTGGTCCTAGACTAATGAAGGCTACATCCTAGGGGGAGTAGGTAGTGGTGTGTTTTAATTGGTGCAGTCTAGGGGAGCATATCTTGTACCCTTAACAAGGAGTAAGTGGAGAGATAGAGCATTAGAGAGAAATTAGTGTGCTAGTGTTGCCTAAAGTGAAGCTTTCAGGTAATGTTAAATGGAGATATTGTTGCCCTTTACCATTGATGTCAAAGGGGAAGAGATATTGAAGTAAAAAAACTTCCTCAAGTAAGGGGGAGAAAAATGAAGGAAAGGGAAAGAAAGAGTGAAGTGTGAGAAAGTCATAGAAGTGTAAGGAATGCCCCAATTAGGGAGAGAGATTGAAGAAAGGGGAGATTTTTTTGAGTGTTGGAGTTGTAGAGTTGCTTTTGTTGATTGATGGTTTTTCATAACTAGTGTTTCCATCAATGACAAAGGGGGAGATTGTTGGAGATTTGTTGGTCTTATCATTAGTGTTGTCATTGATCTCAACCTCTAGTATGGTTAGGAAGATTTTTGGAGATTGTTGCACTATGTTGGAATTAGTGTTGTGATTTGATGTAAACCTGTAGTTTGGTCATGTTGAAATGTGTTTGTGGTATTGAGCAGGTGTTGCATATGTTGTAGATATGTTAAGAAGGTGTTTATGGTGTTACTGGTGCAACTGGTTTGCTTGGTTTCCAAGTGTTTTCGAGAAATTTTTAATAAAAGAGTGTGAAGTGTGATAGAGGTGTGTTTAGTATTGTGTTCCACATTTATTTATGGTTGAAGATATTCTTGTGTGGTTTGGGTGTGATCATCAAATGTTTTTAGAGATGTTATATCCAGAATTTCATGTTTTGGATCATATGGCAGTGGAAGTTGTGTTTGACAATGTGTTGCCTATGAAGAAGGTTGTCTAGGAGAAATGAGATTGCTCCATATTTCTCTGTATTAAGGTTTCTTGTCTTGTATATTTGGGAATGTACTCAGATTATATGTATCTACCTTTCCTTGGAGTATCTGGTGTTTGGTTGTTTTGCAAGGTTAGTGAGTGAGACGTATGCCTATGGCAGTGTGGCTAGTTGCACAAAATGAAAGTGTTCTATAATTTTAGGTCATTGTGGTAGTATTTCTAAATATTTTGATGGTGTTGGAATATTCTTAGATGCCGTGGAATATTGCTATGTGGTACATGTGGTATTTTTGGACCTGGTAAGGCATGTATGCAGTCGATTGTTAGTGTTAGTGTAAGTTTGGCTAACCTAGCATGCTAGCTCTAATTGTGGAGGTTTTTTTATTTTTGTGGGAGCATTTCAATGTATATTTGGGACCTAGTTAACCCTTGGCATGGTTATTTCACTAATTTCCACCACGAAAGTGTTTGGTGTTGACCTATTTAGTGGTTGCACATTTGAGGTGCATATGTTTCTTTGAGGCCGACATGGAGAATTTTTGAGGTTGTGGAGGATATATAACCAAGGTTAATTATTGAATAAGTGTGTGATACATGGTGTGGTGTGAAATGATATGAATGTGATCAAGTGTGGTGATCAGATTGCAAGCTTAAATGCCTAGGGTTATCAGATGCAATGAGTAGAAGGTTTCTACATTTTTAGTGTGCTTGAAGTTGCTATAGGTAGTGAGCCAAAGGTTGTGGATAGTGTAGATTTGTAGTGGTGGATTTTTTCTATTTCTCTAAGATAGTGAATCTCTCTATAACAGTCTTCTTCTATTCTTCCTTCTTCTAGAGAGTGATTCCTTTAGGTATTGAGCCCATGGTAGTGAGCCATTCTTGTCTTTTGGATATTGAGACCTTCTAGCAATGAGCCTATTGTATTCAATATTTCTATTCATATATGTGAACTAATTCTCACAATGGTTTTTCCTCGATTAATGTTTTCCATTTAAATTTGGTGTTATCTTTTGTATGGTGTTGAATGAGTTTATGTTTCATATTTTTACATTTTGTTGATGAGAATAAGGGTTTGATGGTTAATTTGAGGGTTTAAGGCTTTAATGTACAATTGATTCACTCACCTCTTAGTTGTCCCATGTTACTAACAATGTCAACCTTTGTTTATACCATATGCACTAATGTTATAGGATAGTTCATTGTTGGATGTCAAAATATTATAATAATATCTCATCTATTGAAGTTCATGATTGGATGTCAAAATGTCATCACTAGTATACTATTGTACACTATCATTTGAAGTTTATTGTTGGATGTCAAAATGCCTTGATTGATAATGTTTTGAACTATCTAAGGCACAAGACTAGCTTCACAAGATCTCTATCAAATGCTCTACATTCCTCAACAGATGAAGATATGATCTTATCATTTGAAGAGTAGCTCAACATAGTTGTAAGGTATGCATATTCTATGTTTTCATTCATAAGTTTGAGTACAAAGTGTTTTGGTGTTATCAGAGTATGAAATTATTAAGTTCTAGTGAATGGTTGTTAAGGAAGAACTATATGTCTTCACACCACACCACATCATATTTTCTTTGCCTTCTAGTTTTAGAGTTATGTTTTTGAAGGTGGTATGTCTACTCAGTCCAAGTTTTAGATGTTTTGGTTCACCACTAGTGGTTCTATATATAACAGTGTGTTGTCTATGTTTTGGCAACCTGGTAGGTTAGTCAATTGGTGTCTAAATTATCTACGTCAGCAATTACTAGATTAAATATATGTACATAGGCTATGTAATGCATATTAATGGAATATCATTAGGATCTCGGGTTGCTCTGCAAGCTAGTATGTGATCTTCTCTTGTACTGCAGTCTATTTGTAGTTGATCTCTTGATATCTAAGTATTTATGCCAACACGACCTGATCTAAAATTATAAAAGGAGTGCACATAAGTGATTTTATAAGCTATACTTGTAAGATGGGGTTAAATTATTCCTAGCCTAGATAAATTGAAAGCCAACACCTCTAAGCCATAAACCACATCTAAACAAGAGAAAACAAACAAAACATGAGTAAAATGAAAGCATCAAACCAAAATACTCCCCATGCTTGCACTTGAATCACTTATCTTACTCTCCTATTTATCCTTTTGCAATCTTTTCCCTCAAATTTTGAAGTAGACTTGAGCAAATACCTGTAAATAGTAAGTAGAAAGTTGGAGATAAAATGGATGTTAAGGAAAAAATGGGAGAGGAAGGCTGCTTTTACAGACAACCATTCAAATGGATGACTGAGATCGATCTTCTAGAAATATTCAAAGATCGACAGATAAGAATTCATGAGAGGGAGGTTACGAAATGGATGGTCGAGATTGAGCTTCCAGAAAGATGCCAAGATCAACAGTCCAAAATTGATGCACCAAAAAGAGGTGGCAATGAAGGCTATGCCGCTGACAGCTATGATGCCTGATGGCTAAGACATAAATAAAGGCCATGACAAAGATTAATGAACAAGGCATCTTTGACCAAAAGGGAGGCATAAATAATTTATTCAAACTATTTATTCGAAAAAGGAAAATGGAGGAAATGCACAAGTGGAGGATAAATAATTCATTCAAATTATTTATTTGATGAAAATGAAAAATGAGCATTTAATTAAAATTATTATTCAACCATTTTAATTAAATGGGAGGAAAATGGAAAAAGGGACATTAAATAATTAACTTAGATTAATTATTTAATGGGGAAAATGACAAGTGATAGTTAAATAATTTTGATGATCAATTAACTATAGAAGAATTAAAAGACCCATGAATAGATAAATAATTAATGATAATTATTTAACTATAGATGAAAGGTGATAAAGCAAAAAATAAATAAATAATAATTTATTTAATTATTGAAGAAGGGGGGGAATTAGTGACACAATTAATTTATTTAATTGAACAGGATAGAATAAAGATTAGAAAGTGACTTAATTAAATAATTAAAAATTATTTAATTAATAGAGGAATATGATCAAGAATAATCAAAAATTAAAATTATTCAATTACTAGAGGACGAATACCAAGAAAAATGATGCTTGTAGACTCAAGACATTTTTTATTGTCTACATTTTTCCCCTCTTTGACATAATGCAGCTCATCGCGTTGTGTCAAAGAAATTTAGTCAAGAGATTCCCTAGGATGCCTTAGTGAAATCAGGGTATGAGTATGTCCCCTCGAGAAAATGACACATTTTCAAAACAAAATTCAAAAATTTGGAAAATTGTCTGGATAAGACAAAATGATAGCCAGGAAATACTATGGTGGCGAAAGAAATGACTTTCAAGACCCTTGGGGCAGATAGAATGCAAGTTCAAGGCTTAAGAAAAGTGTAGCCAATACAAACCTTATTAAAAACCCTAATTTTTAGGAGGTTAGGAGCTTTGAGTGAAGATGGAGCACGTTCCTCATATCGAGTACAAAGAATATTGAGTGTAGACATTTAGACGGCTGGAGGGTGGAGGAGATCCAATGAGGAGAAAATCCTTCACGAGAGGATTCTTCATGCAGATGAGGGATTCGAGGATGTACTTGTCAGAGGTAGTATACGAGACAAGGATCAGGGGTTGGCAAGTCTGTAGGCCAGAGTATAGGCATTAGAGGTCGATCTTCAAGCTTTATGGGTGGATCGAAATGGTCTACAAGTAGAGAGAGACACCCTACATTCTAAGAGGGACACAACCATTATCAAGGCACAATAGGCAGAGTAGAGGAGACTAGAATTTATTGCCACCTGCAGTGGGTCTATAGTTGATATGGTCAGAGAGGTTGCCAAGATTGGGCACATAGAGTAGTATTGTAGGCAGCTCTATGAGGAGGTAGTTCCACCAGAGCAGTGGGCACCCAGTGCCTCAGAGGTTGTCAGCAGTGGTCAATCTCATAGTAGGCAGTCTAAGAGCAGTAGCATGGGCTCTCGGGATCATGGCAGCACTGGATAGACCCATTTTGACCCATGTATTTTGACACTTCTATTTTTGTCTATCAAGCTCGTGAGCTCTTTGTTGCGAGATACATTATGACATTGTATTGTGAATTTTTTTTTAGTGATATATATAATATGATTTTGGCGATGGTTGATTATATGCATTGTTATATTATTATGCTTTTTATGCTTAGGGTGATGTCATGCTATGTTATGGATACTCGTGCTATGATTATGATGTTTCTTGATGCATTCTATATGATGATGTGATGATCTTGACATGCTTTATGATTATGCAATTTTGATTATGTTTTTTATGATGTGTATGAATGGTGAAATCAGTATGGATGACTTGATTTGATAGATGTGGTGCAATATGCTGATGTGATGCATTTACAATTATGGATGTTTTACGAATGTTTATGATTTTTATGATGTGTATGGATGCATTTTATATGGTGGTGTATGTGTATTATGATATGTATAAGTGATGGATGTAATGGGAATAACCTGATTTGACAACTACAATGTTATATGCAAATGTATTGATGTGATGGAATGTTTAGGTTATTAATGCAAAAAGACATGATTGAATATGAATGCAAAATGTGATATGTGATGTGATATGCCCCATTATTATTACTATGCAAGGTTATATGAAATGCAATGCAAATGGATTATGATGTAAATTATGGTATGATATGGAATGAAATGCTATGTGATATGGGATGTAATGCTATGATGAAATGTCTAATGCAATACAATACTAATTTGATTGATGAGCCTAGTTTTTGGTTTAATTTTGGTAGAATTTATGATCTATTTGCTGAAGTTGTCATGGACCTTGATGTTTGAATGTTGATATTTCCTCAAAACCATGGACATTGGGCCTAATGCTATTTTTGCAAATCTTTAATGACATTGACATGTTATATGGACTATCTATGTTGATTCTACAGGTGGATTAATGAATGTTCTTTAAGATAGTTACAAATACATGATTATTGTGTGTATTAATATTGCCATGCAGATATGATTAGAGGCCACTAAATTGAGAAGATTCCACCAATTGGTCATTCACCATAATGTTCAACAAGGGAATCATTCAAAGGTCAATGGAGGTGGACGATGAGAGATTATTCATGCAACTTGAGTTGTAACTGCCTTGTAAATGGACTTTAATGCTGTTGAGAAAATGTGGGTGTTACAACTATGCTAAGTCCGCATCAAAACAAATATGTTTGACCGGATTTCATGCATGCGTAACCGCTGTTCAAATTTCTCTGCTTTCCCTAAAATGGCATCCTCCCAATTCATGGAATTGATTAATAAGACTTAGACACTCCTTCTCAGAGGTGGCATGCACGATATGATAATGTACTTGTATTTCTAGTTTCCAGTAATAGAGTTACACTGCTCTATTGTACTCATGTTTTCCAATGAATAAGATGAAGTTATAAGTCTGTGAATCTGATTTTTCATTTGTTTTAGAGGATAATTATCCAAGGGGGGCCACTTGGTAAGTATTCCACCTTTTGGTTTAGTATTATTTTAGTTATTACTTTCTATTCAGTAATTAGTTAAGAAACTGGCACTAACTGTTCCTATAGCCACTAGAATTTCATTTTGTGACTATTCCTGCAGCCAAAGAAAATTGAGAAATTTCCTATTTGTTGCTCAAATTTTCATTTTTGTCATGCATTTCAACTTAGTATAGTTGTTGGTTGATGATCAACATTTTTGTTATTCCTTTCCAAGCAATTTACTTTCAGCATTGTGTCTTTCTTAGCTATAGAATGAAAATGGCTACCTTGGATTTCTAGTGCACATATTGTGCTGACCCATTTCAAGTTCACATCCCTGGGTTGACAAGTTAAATGCACCTTCATGATGATTGAATGGCTATTTAGTTTATCTATCCAATCTCTGAATCACAACTATAAGGGCTTAGTTGTTAAATAATTGTAGGAGGCCAACAGTGATGATGTTAATATGATGATCATATATGAATTCTATGTGGATGCACTTTGTGTTTTTGTGTTTTCTTATGCAACTATATGTGATTCAGTATGATAATGATATGATGATGATGCTTTCTATGATGTTATCTAACATGATTATGTATGCAAGATGTTTTTGTGTGTCACAAGACCCTATCAAGATGTAGACAAAAGAAACGTTAGCATGGAAGAGATGGAAGAGATGGACGTTAATGTGAAAAAGGAAAGGAAGATGGAGGTGGAAAGTCAGATGGGAAAATTATGAGGGAACCAACTTTCATGCTTTTACATTTATCATCATTGGGCATCAAAAAAATGTCACAAATGGAACACAAACACCATGGTATGACATAGACCAAGGTGCACAAGGTGACCATTTAGGAGAGACAAGAAGTCAATAGACAAAGTCAATAGATAAGGAATGCCCCAACTCATACTAAGGACCCAATTATCCCAGTCTTTTTTCCAAGACAAACCACATACAACAAGCAAAGAAAAGAGGCTATGATCCATCATCGTCCCTCTAAATCCTTTAATAGGACATCCTCGAGGTAACTAGTAACATGACCCAAAACCAATAAAAAAGATATTACAAATCCAGACCAACAAAGTGTTCGCCAAAGAGACAGTGCTTGCCGATAGATTTGACAAGATTATTTGATATGATTGATTAGGTTGACCAAGATGACCTGGATGACAAATTGATTGATTGTTTGATTAGAGTTGATTGATAGGTTGAATAAGATGACAAAGTTTGATTGATAAGATGAAAAGGATTGATGATAGATTGATAAAGGTTGATGAGTTGATTTGATTACCTGTGCCTAGTTTCAGGAAAGACACATCTTGATTAAGGAAAGATCTAGCTGACAAGATTGACAAGATTGATTGATTTGATAAAGATTGATTGATAAAGTTGACAAAGTTGATTAATGATTGTGCCTGACTTCAGAAAAGACAAATCCTGATTAAGGTAAGATTGAATGATAGTGTTGACAAGATTGATTTATTTGTTTGACAAAGGTTGATTAATTGTTTGACAAAGATTTGTTGATATGACCAAGTGATGTGATGATACCCAATTTCAGGAAAGAAATATCTTGCTTAAGGCAAGAAACACATCTGATAAAGTTGACTAAGTGGCCATTGTTGATAAAGCACCTAACTTCAAGAAAGACACATCTTGTTTAAGGTGAATTATTAAATTGACAAAGCCTAATCTCAGGAAGGACAAATCCTGATAAAAGACAAAGACTAGACTGAATGGGATAGATGACATAATGCCCTAGTCCAATATAGGACCAATGACTATAAGATGATTAATTAATGTGAAGATTGATTGTAGATCATAAATTTGTTGGTTATGTTTGTTTGTTGATTCATGATTTGGTTTGAATGATGATGGTTGTAAGACCAAGAACAAGACCAGACTCAACAAACCCTAAAGGATCGACCTAGGTGGCCTCGGGGGCTCATTGATTGATGGGCCTTTCCTACGTTATACACGCAGAGACCTCGTAGTTCAACACATCTTGGCTTTTCCTTATTCGATAAAAGACTAAGTCATGATTTTATTTGGACAAACCTAAGAGGACTAGCCTAATGTCTCAGGGGATCATTTAAGATGAGCCTTGCCTACGTAGTAAATGCGTAGAGACAATGTAGTTTGACCTAACTAATATAAACTGACTCAGACTCAGACTCAGACTTTGTTTTTGGAGTTTTCAAAGTTTTCTGATGTTTTTGGATTTTGGTGTTTTATGATTTTTTTTTGGATTTTTGAAGGTTTACAGGGTTGATACTATGTGTTATTTTCCATGAAGATGCAATTCAAGGAATTTCCCCCAGCCAGGTACAAGACCTATTTATTATACGCTAGGGATAGCGATAAATGTGAGGAATGATCAAGAAGACTAAGAATACTAAATTTTAGTCATTCCCAGGCCATGGAAAGGATGACGAAGCTTTATTATGAATAGGTGACATGTGCGAATGGATGAATGGAAAGGACAAAGGACTAGATGGAGTGACAATATATGGAGGAGCATAGACTGACTAAACATGGTGCCTATTTGCCAGGATTTAACCATGGTACTTATCCATAGTGCCACCAAAGTGGTTTTCACTTTTGGAAAAATTATTTCTCTTTACTCTTTTTTTTTGGTTTTTTTGTATTTTTGACTTTTTAAGGGGATACTCTGAGAATCAAGTGTAGTACTTGAGAAGGTGCATGTTGTTGATAGGTTTGGACAATGGTTCTCCTTCAGGAGTAGAAAGCTTATAAGAACTTGATCCATATGATGTTGTGATGATATAGGGGCCCAACTAGTTTGGTTCAAACTTTTCAGGCTTCTCTCATTCTGCTTGATTATTCATATTTTCTCTTAGAACTAAGTCACCAATGTCTAAGCTTCTAGGTCAAACTTTCTTATTGTAATTGTGTCGAAGGTGATTCTGATATGCTTGCAAATGGGTCAAATCTTTTTGTCTCTTTTCATGCAGTAACTCTAGCTCATATAGACAAAATACATGATATTCTTCTTGATCAATCAAGCCTTGCATAGAGAGACATAGGGATGGTAACTCGACCTCTATAGGAAGTATTGATTTTTACCCAAAGACAAGGTAGTATGGTGTGGCTCCTCTAGAAGTGAAAATAGTGGTGTGATAGGCCCATAGAGTAGGATTAATTTGTAGGTGCCATTCACGACCAACATCATTGACAGTCTTCTTTAAGATTTTCAGGATAGTCTTATTATATTCCTCAGCTTGGCCACTACCTTGGGGGTAGTATGGAGTAGAAAAATGGTGTTGGATATGAAATTTTTCACAAAGCTCGAGGACATCCTGATTCTTGAAAGGGCGACCATTATTTGTAACGATGGACATCGGGATACCATAGCGACAAATGATGTAATTTAGGATGAACTTGGCTCTCTGCTTCCACTAATGTAGGTTAGTGGTATGGCTTCAGTCCATTTTGTAAAGTATTCAGTAGTGACAAGGATAAAATTATGTCCATTAGCAGAAGTGGGATGGATCTTTCCTATGAGGTCAAGTCACCATTAGGAAAATAGCCATGGTGAAGTAAGCGGTTGTAGTTCCTGAGCTGGTGCATGTATAAGATCTCCATGAATTTGAAATTGGTGAAATTTCTTCACAAAGTGATAGACATCACGTTCCATTGTAGGCCAATAATATCCTGTTCTCATGAGCTTTTTAGCTAAGATTGGACTAGTAGAGTGAGCTCCACATATACTGTGGTGTACCTCTTGTAAGGTTGTTTGTGCTTCATTTGAGTTTAGACATTGAAGGAGGGTGTTATCTAGGCTATGGCGGTAAAGTGTATCTCCGATGATGGCATATTTGGATGCTTGTCAGATAAAGGTTTTGTGTTGGTTAAGGGACGAGTCAGAAGGGATAATTTGTTCATCCAAATAGGCATAGGTATCTTTGTACCAAGGGGATTCAAGACCAACAAGTTCACACACAAGTTTTATTTCGAGGACATTGAACGCAAGGATCAATAGTTGTTCCACCAAGAACTCATATTGTGAGGCATTGTTAGGAATTTCCAAGAGAGATGCAATTGTAGCCATTGTGTGAGCTGTTTTGTTCTAGATTCTCAGTATTTGTTCAAATTTAATGTTGTCAAATTATAGCCTAAAACTATCTACCATGCACTTGTAGGGCATCAACTTCTCATCTTTGGTATCATAATCGGCATTGACTTGCTTAATTACTAACTGGGAATCGTCGTAGACCTGAAGATCCTTGATTTTCCATTTTATTTCCATTCATAGTCTTGTCAATGATGCTTCATACTCAGCCATTTTTTTTGTGCATGGAAATGCTATTCAAAATGACTTGGGAATGGAATCTCCTTGAGGCATGATGAACAAAATTCTAGCTCCTGAACCATGACTTATGTAAGATCCATCAAAATACAACTTCCATGTGGTTGGTGTCTCTATTACAAAGATTGATTCATCTAGGAAATCAAATATCAAGGGATGATCTACTTTTACTGGTGTGTCTACAAGTTGGTTAGCTATCACTTGTCCCTTTATTTATTTTTGGTTTGTGTACTCAATTTCATACTCGCATAGGATCATAATCTACTTAGCTAGTCTTCCTGTCAGAGTTGATTTACTGAGAAGGTATTTTAGAGGATCAATATTTGCAATCAATTTTTTTTTTTGATTTAGCATGTAGTGTCTCAATTTCTGTGCTGCAAATATCACTGCTAGACATGCTCATTCAATAGGACTATAGTTCAACTCATATCCAACTAGGGTGCAACTGATGTAATAAATTTCTCTTTCTTTACCATCATTGTCAGTCTATGCTAATAATTCCCCCAATGCTAATGTAGTTGTTGTTAGATATAGTATCAAATGTCTTCTATCGATCAGAGCATAAGAACTGGTGGAGTTAATAGGTAATGTTTGATCTGATCAAATGCTTCTTGGCATTTCTCTATCCAATTGAAGGGAATTCCTTTTTGTAACAAGTGTTGAAATGGATGGATATTGTCTGCTAGCTAAGCAATGAACCTAGAGATTGATTGTATTCTTGTAATGTTCTCAATTGAATGATGTTGATTGGAAGTGGCATTTCTAAGATGGCTTTCACTTTGGCAGGATTAGCTTCTATTCCTCTGTGAGACAATATATCCTAGGAGTTTTCCTAATTGGACCTTGAAAACACATTTCTTTGGATTAAACCTAAGTTGATACTTTTCAAGTCATGTGAAAATCTTGTCCAACACTGCTAAGTGTCCACTTCATTCTAGAGACTTAGAGAGAAGGTCATCAACATAGTCTTCTATAAGTACATGCATATAATCATGAAAAATAGTAATCATGTCTCTCTGATATGTAGCTCTAGAATTCTTGAGACTAAATGGCATGAAATTCCAACAAAAGGTTCCCCAAGCACATGTGAAATTTATCTTCGGTTGATCTTTAGTGGCAATTCTTATCTGATTATAACCTAAGAATCTATCCATAAGTGATAGCATTTCATACAAAGTCATAAGGTCCACTATGATGACAATGTTTGGTAAGGGAAGATAATCTTTGGGACAAGAATTGTGGAGGTCTTTGAAATCTATATATACTCTGATTTGACCATTTGGTTTAGTGATAGGAACAAGGTTTGATATCCAATCTACATAATCAATTGAGCGAATGAATCCAACATCCAATAGTTTCTTCAATTCCACCTTGACAAGGAGTGCAATCTTGGGGTACATTTTCCTTAACTTTTGTTTATATGGCTTAGTATTACGTAGCAGTGGCAAATGATGCAAAACAAGTTTAGGATCCAACCCAAGCATATCAGCATACGACCATGCGAAATTGACTTTTCTTTCTAAAAAGAATGTTATAAACTCAGGATTTTCCTTAGTGGTCAAGGATGCTACTGTGATCAGTGTTATTTAGCTAACCAAAAAGATGCAAAAGAAGGAAAGAACACTTAAACACCTCAAGATTGGGCTACGTTAACTCAAACAAAATAGAGATAAAGAAAATCATATTTATATCTTGTATGAGTTGCTCCTTGGTTGGCCCTTTGATAGTTGATGTTTTGTATGCTCCTTGATGGCAAAATGTGATGAAAATGGATGCAAAATGTTCTAAATAAGATGAGGAATGCAATGAGCTATTTGTTTATTTTGATAGATGAGTGTAAGTGCAAATGATGAATGCTTGAAAACATGAAACAATTGAGGTTTGTGAGTGCAAAATACAAGTGTGAGAGCTAGAGCTTGAATGCTTGAATGCTTGAATGTGATAAATGCTTGAATGTGGAGGAAGTGTCACAAGGATAAATGAGCTGGAAAAGGGACATGTGAATTGGAGGTACTTGCAAGTACCTTGGGATTGGGAAAAGATTTCCTCAGAAAAGAATTTTTTGTTCCCATATGGGAGGAAAGTGACATATGAGGAATTTTGGTATTCCTCAAAAATATCCATGGGGAAGAGAGAAGTGGTTGGGGAAATAAATGAAAATTTTAAATTCACATGATTGGAAGGGATAAGGTGGTTGGGAGAATAAATGTGAATTTTAAATTCACATGAGAAACACCTTGTTGATAGGACAAGGTTCTTATGAAGGAAGCTGAAAAGTACCTTGTGGATAAGACAAGGTTCTTATAATGGAAGGTTTTTGACCCCATGTGTCTAATGTGACAAGTGAGGAGTCCTAGAACTCCTACCAACTTGCATGGGGAAGAGGGTCTAGGCTAAATATGGAAATTGTGAAGGTTGACCAAAAATGTATGCTAAATGTAGCAAAGGGATTAGATTAAGGTTGTGCAAATAGGCGATTAAGAAGTGATTAAGAAGATTAATGAGGGATTAGAGGCAAGTGGACAAATATGGAAGATGTGACATTAATTCTGATTAAAGGTTTACACATCCTAATCATGGATTAATTAGACTAATCCAAATTAGAAGAAGGTTATGGAGGATGTGACAAGGAGAGAGAAAAGAGAGGAATTTAAAATTGATTTAAATTTCAAAAGGCTAAATGACCAAATTAAATAAATTGATGTATTTATTTAATTTAGAGAAAGGATAAAAGGTAAAGTATTTAATTATAAAATTAGATACTTTAGGACCCTTCAGGAAAGGGGAAATATTAATTAAATAAGTTAATTAATATTGATGAAATAGGTGGATGAAGGAGACGGGTTTGACCATGTTGGAATGGTCAAATTTGGATGTATACATTTTTCCCCTCTTCAAAATATTGTTAGAATAATAGTGTTTCGAAGAAAAAATAAAATGCAGATGACTCTATAGAGGAAGCAACTAGAAAATGATGCCCTAGCATGGGAGGAGTTATGCAAGCTGCCCAAATGGAGGGAAATGAAAGGAGATGCCCCAATCTCAGAAGGGAATGACCATGATGGAGGAATGGAGGAAAATGGTAGGATATGCCCCCTCAAGAGGGCAGTTACGGAAGAAAAAGGGAACTCAGGCGACTTCTTGATATGAGGAAACAAAAGATACTGTTGGATAGAGCTCAAAAAACCATGAAGATTGGCTTTTGAATGGAGTAAAACGGACACACAGTTTGCAAATGGCCACCCCGGGAAGGTAGAGGATTAGTTGAATTAAAAAGAGGTTTAAATAAAGGGGAAAAATACCGTTCACTTAAAAAAGGTTAAAATGGAGGGGAAAAGTTATATAAGGTAATTTTGGAAATTACCACTCCTCATTTGCACACCTAGTAGTTGAGTGAGAGAGAGTGAATAGGAGAGGAAGGAGACGAGGATACGAAGATGCCAGAAGACTACGATTCATACATCATCCACCTAGGGGATGAGGTATGACATTTCTACCATGAGCGTGTGGTTCCACGCCAGGTTAGATTCAAAACTCTCTTTGTGATTCTAAGCATTTTCCGTTGTAATTTTAGGTTTTAATGCTTTTTGAAAACATGCGTTTTAGGATTGGGGTAGTTTAGAAAAATGGGTCGGGGGAAAATTTTTGATTTCGCTGAGTGGGTAGGAAGAATCACCTGTTAGAGGTGAGGGAAAAGGGGAGGTGGATTTTCCCAATTAGAGGATAAATACACCGAGAAAAATAAAAAAAAGAGGTCTGAAAAGGGCAAAGGGAGAACAAGGGAGGGAAAATTTTCCCTAGAATCAGGAAAATCCACCCGAAAGATTAGATTAAGGGGAAGGGGAAACTACACCCATCAGAGGGGTGACCCCGCCCAGGTGCAGCTGCCCATCTAAGGGCAGGTTTTCCCACCCTCTAGGCGGGTTCACCCATTGGCCGGGTAGGCTTTCCCGCGGCTGAGGCGGGTCCGCCCTCAGGGTGGGGTGGGTCTACCTATGGGTCAGGGTGGGTTTTCCCATGGCCAGGGCATGTCCGCCCATAGCCGGGGTGAGTATTCCCATAGCTGAGGTGGGTTTACCCAAGGGGCGGATGGGGGAGGGAAGAGAAAAAGAAACAAATACCAAGAAAAATGGGTAAAATGTGGGCCAAAAAGGGGGAGTGGAAAAAGTTAGTGAAAAGGGAGCCCTGGGCTGGGGAAAGTGACAAGAGGGAGGAGAGGAGGAAAATGATAAGATGATTGACATGTGGTGCTTGGTGTGAATGCAGAGCTTCAACAGTTTACTGACACACGAGAGGGAGTCAAAGGTGTTGGAGGTGACAATAGTGGTCATGAACGGAGTGGACCATGAGGCTCTATCATGGGTTGGACTGCTACATTTATTGGGATATCCAATGATTAGAGCTCATCAGGCTACGTTGACAACCCTTATAGAGCGCTAGAGTTTAGAGACTTTGACCTTTCATCTCCTGACAAGGGAGATGACTATGACGCTAAAGGATGTATGGTAGATACTGAGGCTGCCTATAGCAGGCCACCTAGTGAGTGCGATGAAATTAGAGGGGGTGACATTAGATCATACTGTGTTGGTGTTGTTTGGATGAGATGACCTACCTATGCAAAGCCAGAGGTTGGAGGTGGACAGATGTCTAGAATTGGGGGTACCAACGCTACCACTATACTTATGTGGGTTGATTAGTGGGTTGTTGCTACCAGATCAGAGTGGGAAGTTCTGTAGCCTAAGTTACATGGAGGTGATATGACACATCATTGAGGGGAGAGAGGGGTAGTTTGCATGGGGTACATGTGTACTAGCACAACTGTACAAAGACATGCACATCGTGTGCTATCGATAGGTGCTCAGTGTGATGCAAGTGACACTGCTACATGTATGGGATTGGGAGCACATCAATGTTGCCAGGCTAGGAGTGGTGAGAGTAGGATTGGAGGATGAGACAACACCAGTAGCTTTATGGTATGATATAGAGTATGATTGGGTGTGGATCTATGAGGGCTTCGAGGATCTAGACAGATGGAGGACACTAGATGACCTTTGGGAGGAGGATATAGTGTGGAGGCCATACATGACATGATAGTTTTTAGGATGGAGGAGAGATGAGGTAGGGTAGAGAGGCTACTTCTAAAATAGATGCTACATAGTCAGGAGGGAGTCATGGACAGTGGAGGCATATAGGCTAGATAGAATGACCTGACAATTCAGGATTACACAGGACATTCTGCATGGACCAAAGAGGTTTCGACGGATTATGCGAGAGAAACCCTAAGGAGAGCCAATTTTTCTGAGGTTTGTGAGACAACACTAGGAGACATTACAATTGATACCCTACCCAAGTAAGATCGAGGGGGAAGTAGAGGCAGGAGTGATAGTTTGATACAATGCATGGCATACCCATCACTAGCCTCCAGGATTACTCCAGAGGAGCTGATTGTGAGGGAACTGGGATTTGGGCCAGAGGATTAGCTTCAATTGGCAAGCCAGAGGAGAGGGAGGAGGGGATAGCAGAGGATAGGACATGAGGTAGTTGGAGTAGCATGGCAGTAGGGGGATGCGGGGTCCATAGGATAGTAGGATAGAGGACAAGGCGGGGCTGGGGCTGCAGGGCTACAAAAGAGGATGGGGAGGAGGAGGAGACAATGAAGGAGAGCTAGAGTGAGGATCAAGGCAGAGGAGGGGAGAGATGAGGTAGGGATTGGGGAGAGGGATGGGAGAGGGCAGGAGGCAGCTAGAGCAACAGGATAGTAGGAGAGAGGATATATGGCAGTTGGGGTCGCAGAGTAGCAAGAGAGGGTGAGGAGGAGGAGGAGACCACGGAGGAGAGCCCAGGTGGAGATCAAGATAGAGGATAGGAGGGATGAGGAAAATGTGGAGATGATGGATGAGGGAGATGAGGTAGAGGCGGAGGTGATGGATATGGATGTTCATGATATTCCCCCATTGGCCATGGTGTCACCTATAGCATTGGATCTGCCTATACTGTTGAGAGAGGCCATGGTGAAATTGAGAGATGCAAAGGTTGTGAGATGTAGACTAGAGGTAGAGGTGAGTAGGCTACAAGTAGAGGTAGCCAGCATGTGGGCAGAGGGAGAGAGGGTTTTCAGATTTGTAGCCGATGCAACATCGTAGTATGAGGAAGAGCTATGGGTAGAGAGGGATATTCTGCTAATCGAGGTGAGATAGCTACGACCAGAGGTGACTTGGCTGGAGGGAGAGGTATCTAGAGAGCATGAGGAGGTAGTGGCTGCGAGATGGGAACGAGACAGACTAGAGGTAGTGGTGACCATACTTTAGGCGAGAGGACAACAAGAGCCTAGAGGATCGATAGAGTAGGTATCCACAAGGACCATGGTAGAGGTAGAGAAGGACTTGTATGATTTGAGGATACATGTGGAGGGGATACTGAGAGAGAGAACTCAATTGAGATGGGAGTGAGATGAGCTATGTGAAAGATTCAAGGTAGTAGATTAGATAGTGGGAGACATGGGGTTGATGCAAGAGAGAGAGGAGGCTATGAGAGCCAAGGTGTAGACCTTGTAGGTAGAGAGGGATGTAGGATAGACACAGGTGCAGACCCTGCAGGGGGAGAGTGATGCAACATGGATACAGGTGCAAACCCTACAGAGTGAGAGGGATGCATCGCAAAGATAGGTGCAAACCCCGTAGAGTGAAAGGGATGTGGCAGTGGCTAAGGGACATATTGCGAAGAGAGAGGGATGTAGCACAGGCTTAGAAAAAGGAAACATAAGGTGAGGGTGGTGAGGAAGGGGTAGATGTGCAGAGATTGCAGGCAAAAATATAGGCTATGTAGTCTAAGAGGGACAGGGCTACTGAGCAAGAGTCATGGATGGGGGCAGAGATAGATCAGTTGAGGTTGGCATAGGGCGCATGGGTGTAGGAGCGAAGATCCATTTGTGGGGATCGATACAGATATAGACATGAGTGGAATGTAGCTAGGTATTAGGTTGTGGAGAGAGATCAGTATATGAGGGAGGTGACCTACTAGATGTGTGCTTATCAGTAGGCAATTCCAGATCTGGCACAACGCACAACTCATTATGTTTGATAGGTGCCTCAGCTTCCTGTACCATCCTAGTCACTAGGGACACATACCTGAGGGTACAATGACTATCAAGTGACTCCTCTATGTAGAGGGTCGATGCCTGACTCTCCACAGATGTCAGATGTGGGCAGCTCATAGTAGAGATGACAAAGGACAAGTTACAGGATACCAATTTTTGACAGGTGCATGATGGATTGATAGTACAAAGTAGCAGAGATCATAGTTGATCTAGAGCCTTGTATTTGTATTTTATTCGATGATATATGCAATGGATATGTATTTTGATTGTATGATGGACATTCATATTTGGATTTTTATATGATATGTGATAGCCTTTATTGACACTATGTGATGTTGATATGATGGATGATTCTATTTATGCATATGTATGTGTTTATTCTTTTATGATAGATGATCATGAGGCTATGATATATGTATATGCTTATGATGATGTATGTTGATGTTTATATGTATTTCAACTAACGTGTATGATGCAGGATGTGATGATTGATTTATGACTTGATATGCTGTGGATATGGATCTGACAATTTGTGGTGCAGGTGGCGATGTATGCAATATGTTAATGATATGGATTAATGTGGAAATAAATGGTTGATGGGATGAATTTAAGATGCTTAGAATAATCAAATATAATTAATCTAAAAAACTTAAATTAAATATGAGAGAATAATGTACATGATATTAAAGGCAATGAACCTATAATATGGGATGAGATGCAATTAAATTTCTTATAAACACTAATGGATAAATGAAATGCAATGTGGATGGTAGATGAACTTTATTTATGATCATGCTTGATTTAACTTATAAAAAATAAAGGTGTATGATATGTGAGGGTGATGGCCTAACATGGAATGCAATGCAACATGAACATAAGTTCCAATAAGGACTTGCACAATAATGAGGGTAGATGGTAGGCATATTGTTGGCTTAATGGCAAGTACTTTCCCTACAATCATTACAAAATTGAGGGAAGATGGGTGTGAAATCACACCTATCAAGAACTGTAGGTATCCTGAGAAGAGTGGGAAATGGAAGGAGGAATGTTTGCACAACCAAAATGATAGGTCATAGGTCAGGTATGAATGCAATGCAATGGAGTTGATTATGAAATGCAATCTTAATACAATTTTCCATTTTTGGAGCACTGATTTTTTCTATAGCATAAGACACTAGGTACCATGGTATGTAAACCAAGGAAAAATTAGCGTCCAATGCATAAAAAAAACACAATAGACAAGAAGGTTATCCCAACACCCCAAAGTCGCGAAGACCTTGGTCGTGCTAGGCATTGGGATAACCACAAGCACAAAAGGATGCCCCAGTGTAACACGAGACCTCATGGATCTTGGTTGGTACCACATGGGACAACCAAGAAGACAACAAATAAAGAAAAAAATATCAAGATATGCCCCTACGTTAACCTATCAAAACACACCATAATATGATGGATCATGGCAGCCCTGATAAGTTGTGATAGGGAGCTCAAATGATAAACAAAAGCCAAAAGTATCAGAAGATCACAATCAATTTGAAAAAATCCTTTGCCATAGGATCAAGAGGATGGATGGGGTTGATAAGGTCTATTAGGAAGGATGCATCATGTTGAGACCAAAGATGGATACTAAACTAAAAGATCGATAAATGACGTAGGAAATTATGAAACTAACTGAATCTCATGATACGAGTGGATCTCACTTGTGAAGAACCAGCTAGATAAGGACATACTTGACGACACGACACAAGACGTGAGACACAAGAAAGAAAAAACCTAATGATCTAGGGGCTCAAGGGATGAACAAAGATTAGTCTTGCCTATGTGAAAGTGCAGAGCCCTCATAGTTCAAGAAAATACTATGGATAAAACCAGAAAGAGGACTAATGAAGACAAGTGATGGAAAACAACAATAAAGAAAAAAAAAAGAAAAACCCCAGGGGTGGATCAAGAGATCGACCTTGCCTACGTGCAAGTGTAGGGCAACGTAGTTTGAAAAAGACTAAAAATACTGACGAGATGTGATGGGATCTAAATGGAGACTGACATGATGAAGGATCCTGGATGGACATGAAGCACTGCCAAGGCGACAAGACTGACGACACAAGCTCAAATTAGGATTAAAAAGCTCAGGATGACAAATAACAGATGAGGTTCATCCAATGCTCAACCAAAATATACCAAGCTACCAAATGATGAATGCGAAGGAAAGGAAAGGATCAATGGGAGGGTAGGATATGAGATTGGGATGGATGGAAGCATCAAGTAACTAGGACACAAGGTAGATAATGATTAATCCCTTTACGAATGGCGCTTGTGACTAGGTTTTCACCATATGTAATTTATCCAAGGTTCCACCAGGGGTGGTTTTCACCATAGGATGGATAATTTCTCTTTACTATTTTTGGATTTTTTATTTTTTTTCAATTTTTTTTGTAGTTTTGACAAATTTTACTTTTTTTTGTATTTTTTTGGGATTTTTGCAGGATAGGATACCCCAGCTGATTCAAGTGTAGAACCTTTTTAGGTGCATGATGTTAATGTGCTCCTCTAGGGGCTATCCTTTAGGTGTGGAAATTCTATAGGCCCCTAATCCATACTTGGTTGTGATGACATAAGGATCTAACCAATTTGCTTCAAATTTTCCCTTCTTTTCTTGGTCCTGTTGAGTGCACTAATTCTCCTTGAGGACTAAATCACCAATGTTGAACTAGCGAGGATATACCTTCTTATTGTAGCTTATTTTCAGATGATTTTGATAGGATTGAAGGTGGTCAATGCATTGATCCATCTTTCATTGAGGAGTTCTAGCTGGCTAAGTCTTGCAACTCGAGCATCTTCATCACTGATAAGATTCTTTAGGGAGATTCTCAGTGATGGGATTTCTACCTCAATCTGCAAGATGGCTTCGACACCATAGATGAGAGAATATGAAGTGGCACCGGTAGGGGTGCAGATGGAAGTGTGGTATGCCCAAAGGGCAGGATGAATGTGAAGGTGCCAATCTCGACCAATATTATTGACCACCTTTTTGAGGATTCTGATGAGGGTTTTGTTGGTGGGTTCTGCATGACCATTACCCTAGGGATAATAAGGTGTAGACCAATGATGTTGGATATGGAAGGTGTCACAAAGGTGTTTCATAGCTTAGTTCTTGAAATGCTTTCCATTTTCATAAATGATGGTTGATGGTATTCCATATCTGTAGAGAATATGGAAGAGGATAAACTTGGAAATTTGAGTACCTGTGATTTGTGAGAGTGGCATTGCTTCCACCCACTTGGTGAAGTACTTAGTTGCGGTGATGATGAAGGTATGGCCATTGGAGGATGGGAGATAGATCTTTCCAATTAAGTCAAAACCCCATTGATAGAAGGGCCATGGTGCTACAAGAGGCTGCAGATCTTGTGCTGGAGCATGTATTAGATCAACATGTTGTTGATAGGGTAAGCATTTCTTGACAAACTCACAAGAATCATGTTCTAATGTAGGCCAGTAATATCCTGCTCAGAGAATTCTCTTAGCTAGGGCCATGCCATTTGAGTGGGCCCCACATACACCACTATGTACCTTCGTTAATGCGGTGTGGGCTGTATTCTCATTCAGACACTGGAGGAGGGTTCCATCATACCTACATTGATAAAGTGTATCACCTATGATGGTGTAACGGGATATTTGTTGGATGAACAACTTATGTTGGTTTCATGTGAGATTAGATGGTAGGATGTTGTCATGAAGGTAGGTGTAGATATTATGGTACCAAGGGGACGTGGGACCTACAATGTCACACACCATCTCACTTTCTGGGATATCGTATGTCGGGATTAAGAGCTATTCAATGAGGAACTCACATTCTATTTTGTCTTTGGGCATGTCAATTAAGGAACCAATGGTAGCCATAGCATCTGCTACTTTGTTCCGGACTCTTGGAATATGATCAAACTAGATGGAAATGAAATACTTCTTGAAGTCGTCTACCATGTGTTTATAGGGTAGTAGCTTATCATCTTTTGTGAGAAACTCATCGTCGACCTATTTGATGATTAATTGAGAATCACGAAAGATTCTTAGGTGGGTGATATGCCATTGGATTGCATCTTGAGGCCAGTAAGAAGAGCTTCATATTCATCTATGTTATTTGTGTATGGAAAGGCCAATATGAATGACTTTGGTATATAATCTCCTTGGGGAGTGACAAGCAAGATTCCTGCCCCCGATCCATTGTGTGTGTATGACCCATCAAAGTACAGTGTCCATGTGGCTGCTTCTATTACTCTGAAGACTCCTTCATCAGAAAATTTTGTTGTTAGGGGGTAGGCATCGACTAGGGGAGCATCTTCCAGCTGATCAACTATCACTTGTCCTTTAATAGCTTTCTGATCCACATATTCTATATCAAATTTAATCAGAAGCATGACCCACTTAGCCATGTGACTAGTTAGAATTGTCCTAGATAACAGGTATTTAAGTGGATCAACCTTGGAGATGAGCTTTACTGGATGACTGAGCATGTAATGTCAGAGTTTTTGTGAACTGAAAACCACAGCTAGGCAAGCATTTTCCATCGGGGAATAATTAAGTTCATAACCAACCAAGGTTCGGCTGATGTAATAGATTGCTATTTCCTTTGATGACTCATCATGTTGTGCCAGCAATGCCCCCAGTACCACTGAAGTAGCAGAAATGTACAATAGGAGTGGCTTACCAAGAATTAGTGGCATAAGGATTGGTGGGTGAGCCAAATACTCTTTGATTTGGTCGAAGCCGAGTTGAAATTGTTGATTCCATTTAAAAGCGGTATCCTTCTTTAGGAGATGAGTGATCGACTGAAAATTGTTGGATAATTGAGCAATGAATCGTCAAATGGATTGTAACTTACCTTGTAGGCTTCTTAATTGTTTGAAATTGTGTGGTGGAAACATATCCATAATTTCCATGACTTTCGTTGGATTGAATTCTATACCTCTTTGAGAGACAATGAAACCCAGTAGTTTACCTAATGTGACCCCAAAGACACATTTCTTGGGATTTAGCCTTAGCTTATATTGCTCTAGATGCACAAAGATCTTCTTGAGTACCACAAGATGTTCTTCCCTTGTTCTTGATTTTCCTAGTAAATCATCAACATAATCTTCCATTATGATGTGGATGAGGTCGTGGAAGATAACAGTCATGGCTCACTGGTAGGTTGCCCTTGTGTTTTTAAGGCCAAAAGGCATAACATTATAACAGAAGGTGCCCCATGGTGTGATGAATTTTTTTTTATGTTGTTCTTTAGGTACAATTCTGATATGATTGTCTTTGGAGAAGCCATCCATAAGGGAAATCATCTCGTGCCCTGTAGTTAAGTCTACCAACATGTCTATGTTTGGAAAAGGAAAAACATCTTTGGGGCAAGCCTTGTTGAGGTCACAGAAGTCTATACATACTCTGATAGCATCGTTTGGTTTGGCTACGGTCACTACGTTTGAGATCCATTCTGAATAATCAATGGGTACTCTTATGAATCTGGTGTCCAATAGCTTCTCCAATTCTTTCTTAACTAGCAGAGCCACTTGGGCATGCATTTTTCGAAGTTTTTGCTTAACAAGTTTAGCATCAGGACATATGTCTAGGTGATGTACAACTAAGGTAGGATCAAGGCCTGGCATGTTTGAATATGCCCATGCAAAATTGATTATGCCTTCTTTGAGAAGCTTGGTGATGGTAGAATGTTCTTCCTCTGACAGTGCTTTGGCTACATAAGTGATTTTGGGATCCTCTTCAGTTCCCAAATTTATCTCTTGATTTTCCTCTATCAGGATAGACGATCATTCAAAGAGTTGAGTTCCTACAAGGGGAAGATGAACATCCCCATCTTCTAGCACCTCATCGAGGTTTTTGCTATCAGATACACCCTTTGTTTGTACTTTTTCTAGGTCAAGAAGCACCTCGGGGAGGTTTTCACTAGGTGAGCATTTTTTGATTTTGTTTATTTTTACTTTTACGGTTAGTGTGTTCATCTTCCCCCAATCCCATGAGATGTATGTATTGATCCATTGTAGGAAAGGTATCGATGGGTGCACTACCATGTAGGTCCTAGTCTATAAGTTCATGATGTTTAAGAGATAGGCTAATGGTGCAGATATGTAAGCAGTCAAACATGGAAGAGAGGTTGGTGTGATCTACATCATCATATGCGTGTATGATGGATTCGTCATCTGGTATATCTTCAAGGAGATTGTTTCTCTCACTGACATTATTAGAGGCACTAGATGATGCTATATTTACCTTTTGTTTTGTGTCATGACCCAAGCTCGAGTATCTTGGTCTTATTGTAGCCTCAATATGGTGTTTCCTTCCTTTCTCTTTGGCACCAAGGCCTCCCCCCTGATAATTGTACTTCTCAGAAAACTTAGATGGCCAGGGATAGTTCTTCTGGAAATATTCTTTCAAAGGAGGGGAGGGATCAGGTTCCTTATGGTAGACCCATTGGCTCATGTCATCTTCTGGCGCATCTTGTCTTAACCCAGGAGAGAGGTAAGTACTGGTTCCCATGTTCTTGGAGCTCAAAGTGATAGTCTTGTCCTCTGATTTCGGTGTAGACTATGAAGGTTGGCCATATGTGTTTGGTGAAGGTGGCATAGTTGCCACGTTCAAAGCTGTGCACATCTCATATTCACCACATCCCTTGTCAATGATCTAGACTTTAGTAAGGGTGGAATCAAATGTGGATGATGGAGTGGATGAAGTGGTAGCTAATGCTATTGTAGATGATTGGGATGATGGCGTTTGCGGTGGTCCCATTTCCATTCTAGGACAATAGTGGGAATGGGGAAAATAAGCTTCTAATGCACGACAATATTCAAATGGTTGGGGATCTGCGTGTATGGTAACTTCTACCCCATTGAATGAGAATTTTAAAGATTGGTGGTATGTGGATGGAATAGCCTGCATGGCATGAATCCATGGATGACCGAGGAGGAGGTTATAGGGGAGTTCCAAATCAAGGACATGACAAGTAGTGTATTGCACAAATGGACCAACCTAGATCAAAAGACATATTGTTCCTTTAGAATCACACTCCACATTATCATATGTGTTGAAATTTATGACCTGATTATTCAAATCAGCATGGGTGTATCCTACCTATTTTATGAATTTCAATGTACAAAGGTTTAGGGAAGAACCATTATCTACCAAGACCCTTTTTACTTTATGATGGTTTTACCAGAACCTCTAGATAGAGGGGACAATTATGATTGGAGTCGATGCAGGGCATGTCATTTTGGCTAAAACCCAGTTGATAGGTTGTGGAGAGGTGCCCTACCAATGCTTGAAATTGTGCAGGGTCTATGTCATTAGGAACTTGGGTGTCCCGTAAGGCCTTATTTAGGATTTCTTGGTGTGCAGGAGAAGACTTAAGCAAGTCTAGAATGAATATATGTGTCGAAGTCTTTCCCAAATGGTCAAGAATGTTGTACTGAGAACTCACATATTGGGGCTGGGTGGATGTAGAGGCTCTAGGGACTGTGATTGTGGTTCGACGGGTGGTGACAACACATTATGGATCTTTCCCTTTTACGTGTATCATAGATACACATGGTTCCACTTGTTCAATATGCATGATGATACCTTGGTAATTGAATGGCACATTTTTATAACTGATGTTGTTGGTACTGTTATTCTGATCATTACTATTGCTAGGCCTTAGATTTGAATTTGATGTATTAGGCCCTTGGTTATGCTTAGGGAAAGAATTTGGATATATTTTGAATTGAGCATTGGACGAGGGTGTCGTGTTGGCATCCACATGTATGTCACCCCAATCTATAAGATCCTGGATGTACGTTTTTAGACCTTGACACTTATTTAATGTATTCTCTTTAATCTTGTGGAACTCACAATATTCATTTTCTTTGAACCAATTTGGTTTGGGCTTGGATTTGTCGAGTGGCTTGGTCATAGGATATGTGATCAGGTAATTAGCTTGCAAAATCCTATTAAACATGACACTTAGGGGTTCTCCTAATGGAGTGAATTGATGCTTGTCACCCCCTTGATTATTTTGATTGGATTGTTGGGATGGACGAGGTGCCCCTTGAGGCACTAATATGGCATTAGGAATTAGCTACTGATGAGATGGATATTATTGCTTCTAGGAATTGTTGGCTACTTAGATGTGTTTAGTGTCAGTGACACCATCATTGACAAAAAAATTATTTTTGTTCCAATAATGGGGCTTGTCTATGGATGATTTTTCTTTATCAAAATTAAATATTTTGACTAGCCCTTTGATGATGAGGGCTCTCTCAAGAATAGGACCTTTCTCCATGATTTCAGTGAAGGTTGTGACACAGTGGAGCTTGAAGTTGTGGGCCATATCTAGATGGAAATTTTTGATGAACACGATGACCAAGTCCTTTTCCCATAATGGGGATTTCATGTGTCTGGCTAGGGCTCACCATCTTTGAAGATAGCTCACAAAGGTTTCTCCTTCACACTATTTTTCCTTTAGGAGGTCTAGTGTATCGATATCCTTCTCTAGATTGAAGGAGAAGTGGGAGAAAAACTCTTCTGAAAGTTGAGCAAAGGACTTGATAGATCCTTTCTTAAGACCCAAAAACTAGTCAAGAGCTATTTCCTATAAACTCTTAGGCAACAATCTCATGAGGTAATTGTCATTATGCATGACTTCTTGACAATGGGTGTAGAACTCTTGAAGGTGAGCATTAGGGTCTTAGTTCCTTTATATTTATCGAATTTTTCCATTTCAAAATGTTTTGGGAAAGGAACCAATGAAACAGAAGGATCAAATGGGTATGGATAAATTTCCTCAAACTTGAACGATTGTTTGTCAGTCCTTGCTTGTAAGTATTTTAACACAGCTTTGACTTCTTCCAGATCTTGATTGATAGGTGTTGTGGGAGTCGGATTGGATGAAATAGGCTGATTGTATGGAGGATACTGCTCATATGATGAGGATGGTGTTGAAGTAGCTAGATCATAAGCTTTTTTAGGTGTGTATGGAGGTGTTTACTGGTATTCATTGGCGTAAGTGGATTGCAAATTGATGTAAGGTGGATATGACAGATTTTGATGGTAAGAGGTGGAAGCCACTTGTTGGTATGGTGGTTGTTGCTGCCAGTATGAAGCGAATGGAGTGCCTTGTTGGTATTGTATAGCAGTTTGATAGTACGATGATGTGGAAGCCCCTTGCTAGTAAAGCAACGGTTGTTGATAGTAAGAGGTGGATTGAACACCCTATTGATAAGGTGGTTGTTGTTGTGTATATGATGTGGACGGAGCACCTTATTGGTATGAAGGTTGTTGTTGAGCGTAGTATGGATTGGACTGGTAATTATATGCAACATTAGGTTGTTGCATGATGTATGGAGGTTGTTGTGAATTATATTGTTGTTGATATAGGTTTGTGTGTGATTGCAGAGGATTAGTGTATGGAGGCAGTTGAGTCTGCGAGGGTTCTGAGTGGTCACATGAATGTTTTGATTAGGATTGGACGTAATAGCATAAGTAGTGTACGTACTAGACAAGTGGTAAAGATATTATGTGAGAGGATTCTATTGCGTTTGTGTGGGACCGTGTGTATGATGGGGTGGTTGTTGCTATAATAGTGACTACTAATAAAGTGGGTGAGATGGGATATGTTTTTTTTGTGGGATTGTTGCATAAGCATTATGGGGTAGTTGTGGCAACTGTGTTGTTGAGGAATTGAAACATTTTGTTGTGGAATGGTGATGTTTTGTTGCAGGATTATGATGTTTTGCTATGAGATTGTGATACTCTATTGCAGAGGTTGTTGATAGGGTGGTTGAGATGAAATAGTAGCCACAACAAAATACATGTTGTGGCAGTGCTCGTGAGGGGATAGCAGTGTGTTGTGGTGGTGCCTACATCATAGTGGATTGATGTGGATTAACAAGAGGTTGCTGAAATGCAGGGCTATTACCTTAAGGTGGTAGTAGTAGATTACTAGCAAGTGTAGGTCCTAGAGGTGGCATCAATGAAAGAAGTGGAGTGCCCCTGGTGTTGATGGGTGGTTGACCAGGATGTTGAGGTGGAAGTGGTGGAGCAGACGGGATATTCTGTAGCATTTTATAGGGATAGGGATCATTAGGATCAGGTGGTGTCGTAGAGGTAGCAGATGGGAGATGAGGATAAGTGGCAACTTGGTTCATCACAACATTTCCAAACTTAGGACGATACCAATTCTCTATAGGTGGACCTTTGGGGATGTACAAATTTATTGGAACATTTTGCAAGGCCTATGGATCTTGTGATGCAGGAAGGGACTAGGTGATGGTATACTATGACATATTGAAATCAAGTGGTGGTTTGACTCCTTTCATGATTAGAGTAGCGAGAATCTTATCCCCACGCTTGTTGAGGAGGTGATCTATCATCTCAACATTAGTGAGATTGCTTAGGTATTCATCAACGGTGACTTTGGGTTGATTGACCATGTTCTCATCATCAGGTGGTGAGGTGTATTGGATGTCAGTATTGGACTGTGATGATGCACCGTTATTGGGATTTTGAGGGATATTCACACCGTTGTTGGGATCTTGTGTGGTATTTCCAACGTTATTGGGATCTTGTGGGATATTCAGCTGGGAACCTTGGCCTTGTTGTTTTTCCATTTGTTTCTTGGCTTGTGATCAAGTCTGAATGGGCATGAAAGTGCAGAACTACTAGGTGAACTAATATGAGGCTAAACTTTACAATGCAATGAAGAGATGACCTAAATGATGATTGGATAAGGATAAGATTAGGTTAGATTGATAGATTTGATGATTGGATAAGGATTAGATTGAATTAGATCAGATAAGGATGGTTGATGAAACGATTGACAAGTTTGGATGATTGGATAAGATTTGATGATGGAAGGGATTATAAACTAGGTTCAAAGATCACCCTAGGTGACTTAAGGTGTTGATTGATCGGATTAAGGATAGTTAGATGATTGGAGAGCCAAATCCAACTTGAGATGGAAGTGGATTGATAGGGCCGAATGATGATGACTAACTCAAGACGAATGGAAATCCTAAGCAGACATTGTAGGATGACGATCAATTTTAGACACCTAGGTAAATTTAGATAATAACTTCAAGAGAAGTTCAGAGGATTTGGATTAAGAAAAAAATGAGGGGTACACAACCTAGAGATGATTTATGATGTACCTATATGATTTAGATGATGCAGATGCAAATTATGGGTGAATGCAAGATGCAAAATGACTGGATAAAGATCAGACTTATCTAACCAAGGTGCAGAATCATCTAAATAGGGGGAAAGGTCACCCAACTAGAGGTCAAGTTCACCCAACTGGAGGTTAGGTTCATCCAACTATAGGTCAGGTTCACCCAACTGGAGGTCAGGTTTGCCTATCTAGAGGTTAGGTTTGCCTATCTAGAGGTCAAGTTTTCCTATTTGGAGGTCAGGTTCTCCCAACTAGAGGTTAGGTTCACCTATCTGGTGGTCAGGTTTTCCCAACTGGAGGTTAGGTTTTCCTATCTGGAGGTCAGGTTTGCCTATCTGGAGGTCAGGTTTGCTTATCTGGAGGTTAGGTTAGCTAAAGTTTAGGACAAGGTAACCCAAGTTAAGGTGAGGGTCGCTCAAGTTAAGGTCAAGGTCACCAAAGTTGAGGTCAGGGTTGCCCAAGTTGACTTTTAGATTTGTCTAAATCAGAAAAGAGAATCAAATGGACTATTAGAACGAGTAAACATGTGCTCAGAATGGGGAAACAGAGGCTCGAAATGGGAAACAGTTGCTCGGAACATGCAAATGGACATTCTGAATAGGGAAACTGATGCTCAGATTGGGTAAACGGGTACTCAAAATGAGGACACGAGTACTCAGAACGAGTAAACAGATGGTCAGAACGGGTAAACGGGTACTTGGAATGGGAAAACGGATGCTTGGAATAGATAAACGGATACTCAAAATGATTGAACAGATGGTGAAACTGGTTGTTCAAGGTGTAAATTCACCTGACTTGGGGTAGGGTCACCCAACTTAGCGTAGGGTCGCCCAACTTAAGGCAGGTTCGCCCTTGTTCAAGGCAGGTTTTCCCTTGTTCAGGGCAGGTTCGCCTATTTGGTGAAAAGATAGACAATTTTGATAGAAACAGGCTGAGAGATGACTGAGATAGAAGGTAGGGTCACCCCTATTCAAGGCAAGTTTTCCCTTGTTCAAGGCATGTTCACCCCTGTTCAGGGCAAGGTCACCCCTGTTCAAGGCAAGGTCACCTCTATTTACAAACCTGAACTTGACTTAGGTGAACACAACTATGGAAAAGGCTAAAAAACACAACAAACAACAAGCAGAAGGTAAGGCTGACTTGAATCAACAAATATACACTAGTTTTGCACAAAAAAGATAGTTCAAACAACACAATCCTAAGATTAGTATGAAGGGTATGGCCAATATAGTCCTCTAACTAGGTTGAACAAGGAAACTAGGGAGTCCTCGATATACACTCGACATGTGAGGCACAACCGTGAACACCAACCCATCACAAGCATGAGTCAGGAACCCCAACGAGATACTAAAGGTTTGGACTAACTCTTCACGTCTATCTAGGTATCACCCTAGCTTCGACGCTCTGCCATACATGATGTGACTGGATTGGGGTACAACTTTGGCTCTCCCCCCTTTCTATACGTCGCTAGTACACATGGTTGGGATCTTCCCTTGGGGTGATGAAATTCCCAAGTAGTTCTCGCTAAAAAGAGAACACTAACCATTTTCGGCTACTCCCTAGGCTCACACAAAGTGCAAGGGGAAAGCTTTAAATGATATACTGCCCCTTGGGCAACACAAAGGACAAAGTAAGCTACAATTTCTCATCACCCAGGATCGCCAAATGATGCAAGGGGATTGAATATGTCAATAAATAAGTACTTTACAAACATGGCACACAATATATTTGACCCCGCTACTTAAAACTATGTGCCTAGATTAATAAGAAAAAATGATAAAAAAACTAAACAAACAACGCTGAGATTGATCATCCTGCATGAAAAGTGTTAGTAGTTTATCCTCCGATCTTCAACAATCATGAGACAATTACACAAAATATTAGTAAAATCTTGCATAATCACCAACAGGACGAGTTAGGGAGTCAGTATCAACCAAAAGAACAGAAATAGAATCTGAAAATGATATTTTAACCACTGTTTTACCTCGTAGATGCCTTTGTTTGGGTCAAGTTCACCCTTGTAAGGCCAAGTTCGCCCCTGTTCAAGGTAGGTTCGCCCTTATTCAGGGAAAGTTCACCTCTGTGCAGAAAATAGTGAGTAAATTTTGTTGGTGTCTCCTAGATGGACGACTGTGCAAGATAGGGTCACCTTTGTTTAGGTTGGGGTCACCTGTCTTTGGGTAGGTTTTCCTATCCGAGGGTAGGTTGACCCCTATTCAGAGCAAGTTCACCTATGTGTAACCTGAACCTGCAAATTATCAAAAAACAACAAACGTAAAAGAAAAAAAAACCCATATGTGGGTCCCACCGGGCATGCCATAAATGTGATCAGTGTTATTTACCTAACCTAAATGATGCAAAACAGAATGAAAAAGAAGGAAAGAACACTTAAACACCTCAAGATTGTGTTACGTTAACTCAAACAAAATAGAGATAAAGAAAAGCAGATTTATACTTTGTATGAGTTGCTCCTTGGTTGGCCCTTTGATAGTTGATGTTTTGTATGCTCCTTGATGGCAAAATGTGATGAAAATGGATGCAAAATATTCTAAATGAGATGAGCAATTCAATGAGCTATCTGGGTATTTTGATAGATGAGTGTAAGTGCAAATGATGAAAGCTTGAAAACATGAAACAATGGAGGTTTGTGAGTGCAAAATGCAAGTGTAAGAGCTAGAGCTTGAATTCTTGAAAGTGATGAATTCCTAATGAGAGAAATGAAAAGAAAATATTTCATTTTAAAGGAGATTTCTCTAGAGAATTGAATGGTTGAGATTTTTTCAACATGGGGAAGATGAAGTGATGTGGTGAGTTGAGGACTCACAAGCCCTCACATCTTTCCATGTGGAGGATGAAGTGTCACAAGGACAAATGAGTTGAAAAATGGACATGTTAAGTGGAGGTACTTGCAAGTACCTTGGGATTGGGAGAAGATTTCCTCAAAAAAGAATTTCTTGTTCCCATATGGGAGGAAAGTGACATATGAGGAATTTTAGTATTCCTCAAAAATCTTGATGGAGAAGAGAGAAGTGGTTGGGGAAATAAATGTGAATTTTAAATTCACATGATTGGAAGGGATAAGGTGGTTGGGAGAATAAATGTGAATTTTAAATTCACATGAGAAACACCTTGTGGATAAGACAAGGTTCTTATGAAGAAAACTGTAAAGTATCTTGTGGATAAGACAAGGTTCTTGACCCCATGTGATTGATGTGACAATTGAGGAGTTCTAGAACTCCTAACAACTTGCATGGGGAAGAGGAGAGTCTTGGAGGGATAAATGCAAATTTTAAATTTACATGGGGAAGAGTGTCTAGGCTAAATGTGGAAATTGTGAAGGTTGACCAAAAAGGTATGCTAAATGTAGCAAAGGGATTAGATTAAGGTTGTGCAAACAAGTGATTAAGAAGATTAATGAGGGATTAGAGGCAAGTGGAAAAATATGGAGGATGTGACATTAATCCTGATTAAAGGTGTGCACATCCTAATCATGGATTAATTAGAATAATCCAGATTTGAAGAAGCTTATGGAGGATGTGACAAGAAGAGAGAAAAGAGAGGAATTTAAAATTGATTTAAATTCCAAAAGGCTAAATGACCAAATTAAATAAATTGATGTATTTATTTAAGTTAGAGAAAGGATAATAGGTAAAGTATTTAATTATAAAATTAGATACTTTAGAAACCTTAGGGAAAGGGGAAATATTAATTAAATAATTTATTTAATTAATATTGATGAAATAGGCGGATGAAGGAGACGGGTTTGACCATGTGGGAATGGTCAAATTTGGATGTCTATAGCTGCCAACTGTATGATTCTGGAATGGTCTTGTGTACCTATGTTTACTTCCTTTGTTTCTTCTATAAGCAAGAATGATTTATCTTAGTCTATAGGGAGACAGTCCAATCCTCCATCATCGAGTGCCTCAAAGAGGTTTTCACCTTTGGATAAGTCCTTTATTTTTACTTTTTCACGGTCAACAGGTGCCTTTCGATTTTCACCTGAAGACCTATTATTTTTACTTTTACTTTTTTCATTTTCACTTTTGTGACTAGAGGACAAGACAACCCCACCAAAGTATGTTGCATAATTGAGTTCTATAGTAAAGCCAACCTAATGATCCCCACTTGATATTCCTTCACGAAGTCCTAAGAACTCAACAATGGCTTCATCATTCTCGAAAGTGTCCAAACTTGGTGCTTCTTGTTGATCCCAATCTATGAGTTGAGGGTAGACAAAGGGTAATCCATCATTATTTTTGTCAAGAGTCATAGTGTAGGCAGATAGAGTAAGTTCCCAAGAGGCCGAATCAATGGTTTCCCAAAAGTATTTGATCCACTATTTTCTATTCAAAGGGACTCTTGGATAGGGACTTGGAAAGCTTGGGAGGAAATTAATTGTAAGCATTTGATCAAATTTTCTTTCAAAGGAAGGCTCATCAAATGTCCCAAATAGTTTATCAAGGTCCATAAAAGTAGTGGAGGAAAGGGAATCACATTCATATTCATTGGAATCAGTTTCATAGTAGTAGGATTTCTCAGATGCCTTGGTCTCATCTAAAGCATTAGCAACCACACTCGGAGGTATCCCAATACCCTAGATAGTCACTTTTACTAGTACAAACCCTAATACATGATTCTTTAGTACTTTCAGTGGCTGTAAGGGTTCCATAATTCCTTGTTTATTTAGGCCAAGGCTATTGTTTCCATCATATCTATGTCACTTCATTATTTGGAACCCTTTTAAGTATTATTCAACTGGCAATTTCCTAGTTTCAGTTCCCTCCTCTTCTCGGTACGGCCATGTGGGAATATGATCATCTAAAGATTCTTTGGAAAGTTCCCCCCATTTAGTGAAGGTGGTAGGGGGATTATGGATGATAACTTTAGGTTGTACATGATGTGATTTTCCATATGACTTTGGTGATTTCAGTAATTTTCTAATGAAAAAGAGATTCTTCATGTTGTACTCTTTGCATCCTCTATCTTGAATCTAGATCTTGGGCGTGGAAGGTGTGATGAATGAAGTGGGTGATTTGACAAGAGTGGATGGATCAAAGTAGTGAGATGGAGTGGTGGATGAAGTGGAGACCTCTTGGTTGATGGGAACTTTTCATTCAACAGTTCCTTTTAGGTTTGAACAATACTAAAAAGGGTCAGGGTCACCTTGACTAGTGATTTTAGTACCATTGTGAGGAAACTTGAGGCATTGATGGTAGGTGGATAGGATATCCCTCATGGCATGAATCCATGGGTGGCCAAGGAGAAGTTTCTAAAGAAAATCTAGATTCAAGACATGAAATATCGTGTTTTGTACTACTCGACCAACTCTCACTAGAAGTGAAATAATTCCTTTGAAAGAACGCTCAGCATCATCATAAGCATTGATCACAATTTTCTTGGTTTGGTCTATACAATTCTCAGAGTATCCCATTGCTTTCACTAGTTTTAGTGAGAAAATGTTCAGGCCTACTCCACCATATACAAGGACTCATCTGATCTTGTGTTTATTAATGCATACTTCAAGGTGTAGGGGGTCGTTATGATTAGATTTTTGTGCGGAATAGTCTTGTTTAGAGAAGGTGGCATGGTGCAACATAGCCAGGTATCCAAACATGGCTTTAAATTCATTGACATCTAGGTTGGAAAGTACTGAGCTTCTTGCAATGCTTTGTCAAGGATGGCTCTGTGTTGTGGGGATGTGCGAAGGAGCTCCAAGATGGAAATTTTCATAGGAGTTTTCCCTAGTTGCTCTAGGAGATTATATTGACTTTTCAGTTGGGTATTGGTAGAAGGACCTAGAATAGTTATCTTGGTTCTATGGGTGGAAATAGTACAATATGATTGTGGCTTGTTTATGGTGATAGTGACAATGCGATCATCAAAAGGTATCACATTAAGGATGATAGTGTTGTAATCATGTTTGATAGCTACATAATTGATATTATTATTGTTCCCTGAATTGGAGGCTTTTCCTTTATCATGGTCTTGTAAGGGGCTCTTGAATATGGTATGATCTACATTTGTCTTAACTTGTGAATTATCAACTAAAATAGTTCCATCTTCAATGAGGTATTGAATGATATTCTTGAGTTTCCAATATCTGACTATTTTTTGTCCTTTCCCAAGGTGGTATTCATAGTATTCATTTTCTTTCCACCACTTAGGTTTGATTAGTGAAGGTTCATAGTTTTTGGTGTCAGGTGGTGTGATGAAATTTGATTGCAAAATCTGTTTTAGGATTGATTCGATAGGTTCACCCAAGGGGGTGTATGTTCTTTTTGTATATAAGGGTTATTTTCTAAAGGTTAGATTATTAAATATTAAAAGCATACAAACCCAAAGAAGCTATCAAGAACAAAGAAATCCAACATAAATGAAACAAGTATTCCTGTCACTCATTGAAGTTTCCATGATTTACCTTCATAGCACCTTCTAACTTGTTGATTGATGCCCTCAGATTGAATGTGTGAGCAATTTGATACCAAAAATTATGCCAAAGTCCTAAACAAGCTTTGAAGGATTTGAACTATAAATGCCTATGTCTATGAGAAAATGACTCTAATGCTAAAGATAAGTATGCTAAAAAAAATGAAAGTATATGTGTGTGCCTGTGTGAGTGTATGTGTCGAAAATGTGAGCAAAATTGGCATTTTATAGAAAATGCAATTTTGAATGGACGAATGAGATTGAAGTTTGACAGAAGCCTAAAATCAAAGGTCAAGATTTCATGTGACAATCCCTAATTAGGGTTAGGGAAAATTTATTAAATGAGTGGTCAAGATGTCATCTGAGAATATCGAATCGGCGGTCAAGAATAAATGAGATAATTAGTTAAAAAGATAAAGATTTTTGAAAATCAAGAAGATAAAGACTGCTTGATTTGTGAGATTTGAAAAATCAAAAAGATAAGAGTTGAACTGAAAAAACAGATTTGGAAAATCAAGAATTTGCTCAATTACTTGATTTTTGGAAGAAGATTACCATTTTGAATTAAATTAATTCAAAATATGGATTTTGTGTGACTATAAATAATCGATTTTTAGATTATTTACCAAAATGAACTGATAGTTGATAAAGTGGGATCATTTTAAATAATTTATTTATTTAAAATGAGAGAAATATTAAATTAGGAAATTAAATAATTGAAGATAATTATTTAATTTAGAGGATTATGACCAATAATTAAATAAATTAATAAATTCATTTAATTGTGAGAATTAGTGACATATTAAATAAATAAATAAAATTCATTTATTTAATAATCAAGAAGACAAATGAATAAAGGTAATTAAATAAATTAATAAATTTATTTAATTTTAAGAAGATAATAGACCATTAGTGATGTATTGAATAAATAAATAAAATTTATTTATTTAATAATCATGAAGAATAAAAGAGATGAATTAATTAAATAATTATGTATTATTTAATTAATAGTTGAATGTGGACCAAGGACATATTAAATGTCATTATTATGCTAGGACAAAAGTGGTAAAAATAGAGTTTGTAGGCCTAGGTCATTTTTATGTGTCTACATTTTGCCCCTCTTTGTCATAATGTAGCATGTCGCATTGTGACAAAGAAAATAAGTTAAAAATATGCCCCAGTGCAAAATAAGATGAGGAAGAAATGATGAAGGGGGTAGCAGTATGCCCCCTCGAGAGGACAGACAGGTTCCAAGAACATGGGTGTGCTCTCCAAATTGATGAGAAAACTAGAATATGAAGAGACAAAGAAATGTTAGTGCAAAAGATATGGATGATGATATGGATGCAATGCCTATATGAGATGGGCGAAAGAAGATGACAAGACAGAAGGAGATGCATGTTAGTTCCTAGACCAGATCCTTCAACATATTACAATAGGACTTTAATATTTATTGCTCGTAATCATCATTGGGCGGATTATTGTGATGGCCAAAAAACACCATGATATGACATAAATCAAGGTGTGCAAGGTCGTACCATCACATAAGACAAGCAATCATAGACAAGGTTGATCATGACTCATTCTATGAGCACAGTTGCCCCAATCTTTTTTTCATAACCAACCGCAAGAAAAAAAAGAAAAAAAATACAAGTCATGAAACATCGTTGCTTCTCTAAATCCCATTTCGAGGACATCCTTGAGAAACTAGTGACATGATTGCCAAAAGGACAACAATAAAGCCATTATCATGATATGTCGCTGTTTTTCTAAATCCTGAAATCAGGACATCGCTGAGAAACTAGTAACATGTGTGTCAAGAGACAAGACAAACATCATGATACGTTGTTGCTTCTCTAAATTTTGTTGTTGGGATCTCTCTAAAAAACTAGTAGCATGATAAAAAAACCAAACACAAGATAAGACAATCAAGATACGTCACTGTTTTTCTAAATCCTGTTGTCAGGATCTCGTTGAAAAACTAGTAACATGATGAAAGCCAAAAGACAAGTGCCAAGTGTGTGCCAAGTGTGTCTAGATGTCGAGATGTCAGGTCTGATGATGTCGAGATGCCAGGGTGTCAAGATTTTGATGATGCCAAGATGAAAAATGTCAAAGATTAGCAAATTCAGAAAGGACACATCCTGAATAATGTTGATGTTGAGAGGATTGATCCCTAAATGTCAGAAGAGATCTTGTCAAAATGCTAGGTGATAGTGATGATGGCCTAGGAAAGACACATCCTAAGGCATGAATAAGAGAGATTGTTCTTCAGAATGACACATCTAAAGAATAATGATGTCGAGAGGAGTGATCCTTAAATGTCAAGAGGATCCCTCAAAAATGTCGGATGACAATGACGATGCCTAGGAAGGACACATCCTAAGGCATAAATGATAGAGGCTATTCTTCAGAAGGACATATTTGAAAGATAACCAAGAGTTGACAATTTGACCGAGTTTGATTGAAATTTGACCTAATTTGACTTGTGTTGGCCATATGATGATATGTCATGCTGATGTGATTGTCACTTTCGAATAAATAATTGCCATACTATGTTTTAATGAGTTGTTTCAATGACCTGTAGACTTTTGATGTGTGTGCTAGTGTAGTGCCATGAACCCTAATGGACTGACCTAGTGCGGCATTGGGGGCTTATCAACAGATGGCCTTTCCTACGTCATACACTCAGAGACCTCGTAGTTCGACATGACCAATAACTTTGTCTTGATGACCAGATATTGAATCATGATTTTATTTTGATAAATCTAAAAGGACTAACCTAATGTCTCAGGGGCCCATTGACTGATGGCCTTACCTATGTAGCAAATGTACAGAGACAACATAGTTCAAACGAATGACAAAGACTTGACTAATATGACAGACACGATGAAATGTGACTCTATTTTTGGGATTTTGTAGACATTTTGACTTTGTTGGGTTTTCTTCAGGACATTTTTCAAAATTTTAGGTCTTTCTTCAGGATGTTTTTCAATGTTTTTGTCTTTTTTCAAAACTTTTTGTAATGTTTTTGTCTTTTTTCAAGACTTTTTGTGATGTTTTTGGTCTTTTTTCAAGACTTTTTGCGATGTTTTTATCTTTTTTGAATGGTTTAAGAGGATCATGACAAATGCATGTGATTGATTCCTACACATGAGAATCCAAGGAAAAACATGATTGTGCCCCTAGTCAAGATGAATACCAACTGACAGGTGATCACAACATTGTTTGACGTGGGAAGGACGCATCCCAAAACAACGTAAGGACAACGATAATGTGACGAAAGTATCGAGGTCTGCAGCCGGGCCAGGAACAAAGTCAAGTAATGTTTTGGATAATGTGCTTGTATGTATTAGACTCATTGCATTTGGAATGAGTTGGTTAGGACTAAAAGTGATGGTGGACTACCCTTAGACCGTTGACAAGGGAAATCCAAGATAGGTGATAGACATGAAAGGATGAGAGGTGACCTTGGTAAAGGATGGGATACATGAGACTAAGGGAATTGTCATATGATATTCAAGGACTATGTTGCATAAGGATAATGGGGTTATGAAAGTAATGATATGACATTTTGTGAATAGTATATGACCGAAGGATAGACATGTCAAGAGTATTCCCAAAGCATGATTTATGTGTGTCTGTTTTATGTCAAGATCAAGGTAGGTGGGAAAGATGGACAAGAATGATATGGATTAAATGGGTGGATTCCAATGTTAAGAGGAAGGAATAGGAGATGAGATGACTTGCCCCCAACTGTCAGAGTCCACATAGATGATTTATTTTACACATGATGCCTGTTTTCCAGGTTTTCATCATGGTACTTATCCAGGGCGCTTGTTTGCCAGGTTTCCACTATTGAATGAAATTTTTATCTTTACTATTTTCATGACTTTGAATTTTTTTGGTGTCACCAAGATGCCTGTTTTCCAGGTTTTCATCAGGGTGACAATTTTTTATATTTTTTCAATTTTTTTTTTTGATATTTTAGGATGACCTTGATGCCTTAACTAACCACTGATTGTTTTGAAGTTGATGACAATGTTGATGTAGAGATTGGTGCCATGATATGCCAATAATGACCGTGTTGAAGGAGTTGTCTTGTCAGGATCATAGCTCTTGCATACAATTGATTGATGTCATTGTGATCCTTTATGATACTAGAGTTAGCCTTATCAGAATACGCACATCGCGATAGAGTGCCATGAGAGTCCTTGTGGAAAAGAGTTGCTACCATGATGTGCCAGATTTGTGATATGGGATTTTTTGATTTTAGGTGAGATGTAGGGTTATGAATTTTGATGGTAGGCATGAAATGATTGTTTGGACATTTGGATGAATCACTTTCTATTTTCCAAACTTGGGATGTTGGATGATGGATTTTGGAGGGATGGCGAGTGGAACCAACACTTTTAGATGCCTTGTTTGATGGAAATTTTGAAGGAGGTGGACATTTATGATATATGGGAATCCTCTTGTCTTGTGGCTCCACATATTGATTGACTTTTATATTTGGAATATTGTCTTTACTTGATCCATTTTTCTTTGGGATCCATTTTAATTTCATATGTTCACTTGTCTTTTTGTTTGATTCAATGACCGTTGACATTTGATTTTGATTTTTTTATTTGTATGTCTTTTGTCTTTGTGGGTTCCAAAGGGAAGGTTTATTTATGATAGAATGATAGTTTATGGTGTGGACGAAAGAGGTGTTGGTAGTAGTCTTATGACAAGGATCACTCATGGACTCCATTTTGACATTTATATCTGATAAAGTTTCCCCCAATATCAAGGAGGTACCACTAACATCATTAGATTTGTTGTCTAAGGAATAGCTAATACCTTGATTTATGTAATTTTCCTGAAGCTCTATTGGTTCTTGAATGCCTTGCTCATGTATGCCTAGTCCTTTTCCTTGATAATGCATGCTTTGACAGATTCTATTTGCGATGGGGTATTTTTTGTTTTGAAAGAAAGATGTTAACCCATCATGGTATATGTGGACATTGTCACTTGTAATGTTCTCATCTGCGAGAAAGTCTGCTCTGATAAAGAAAGATGACCCTAGTTGATAAAGTGTCTTAGCTTTATTGTCTTGTTGGACATATTTTTGACTAATATCTTTGGTCTGATCTTGTGACATGTCAGGTTCAATTGATTCAATTAGTGATTCCAAGTCAATGTCAAAACCGTCTTGATGGTCATTATCATATAGTCCCATGAAGTTAGCTATAGCTTCATCATTTGCAAATATGTCCATAGTGGAAGACTCTTTTTCTAGAGGAAGATCGTCTATGGGTCTAATGGAGGCAAGTGTCTCATCTTGGAAAGTGTCGATAGTTGGGGCTTGAATAGGGTCGTCAAGTGTTTGATCATAAATGGCATAAAGGTCAAGGAGTGGATCGTTTTGGATTTCTTGGTCAATGGTAGGGTCTTGGTCAAAGATGGGGTTGTCATGGATGATATAATTAAAAAATAGAATTGTTAAGGATAGGTATGTTTTGGATGTCGTGATTGTCTTGAAGGACTTCTTGAATGGACTTTAAGATAGGGTCATGGGATGGACTACCTTGATCCTAACATGAAGGTGACGTTATGATGCCATGCTTTGGACTTTCATTTTGACATGTATCCTCAAGTTTAGACAATGGGATTTTACTTTGGACAATGATAGAATTTTCATGACTAAATGTGGCTTGGGAGGGAGTGACTTGAAAAGGATTAATGGATGAAGGACTAGAATAGGACGTGGAGACTTGGACTGGACTAGTATGTGAAGGACGAGGATATGACATGGGGACTTGGACTGGATTGGTGTGTGAAAAACTAGGATAGGACATGGAGACTTGGACTGGACTAGCATGTGAAGGACTAGGATATGACATGGAGACTTGGACTGGACTAGTATGTGAAGGAATATGATAGTACATGGGGACTTGGACTGGACTAGTGGATGACGGCCTAGAATATGACATGGGGACTAGCATTGGATTAGTTGGTGAAGACATAGGATATGACACAGAGATTTGGATTGGATATGACATGGAGTCTTGGACTGGATTAGTTGGTAACGACATAGGATATGACATGGGCACTTGAACTGGATTGGTGTAAGGTTGACTAAAATAGGATGTGGATACTTGGACATGATTGATATGGTATGATGTGGGGACTTGACATGAGTTGGTAGATGGTTGATAAGGCATGTAGATGTGGAGGGGATTGATAGGTGAAGGACTAGCATATGATGTGGAGACTTGGAATGGACTAGTGGATAGTTGGTTTCTCTTGTCAAGGTTAGGATAAGGGTGATACGTGGACGTGTGTTGGAGATTAATGGTAGGATATTCGTTAAGTGATTCTTGATAGTGAGGGTTGATGGATGGAGGACTTGGACTGATGGATTGTTGGTACGAAGGACATTGATTTTTGGTTTGGAGGAATTGTCTCTTAAAGTCCGAGGCTTGTTGGTATTGACCTCTATAGAGTAACTAGTATTCAACTTTACTAGCAAGCCTATCAATATTTTATTGAAGGGAAGACAAGGTGGTGGAAGTCATGATGTTATTAAATGCAAAGTGATAATGGCATTTGTCTAAGGGAAATGACTAATGCAAGGTTATAAATTTGTTAAAGCCAAAGTGTCAAATGAGGACTAAGATGATAATGTTGATGAAGGACTAAGATGATTAATGCAAAATCTAGGTTCAAAATGAGGATTAATATGAACAATGCAAAGTCTAAGTTCAAAATGAGGACTAAAATGGACAATATTTGAAGAAAGGTTTGCCTAACCACTCTAAGCTTGACTTATGTCTCAATTTTGGTTACCTAAGGACTTGATAAGGGGACTAAGTGACAAGGTCGAAATGATGAGTGAGCCTACCTAACTAGGCTGTTGAGTTTGAGGTTCTCACAAAAGGACAATGACCAAAAAGAGGAGTAATGACTATGTCCCAAGATAACCTAGTTTTGAAGACAATGGTTTTGCAAAGTGTAGTGAGTTAGTCTAATCCAAAATTTTCCAAAATGAAAGCTAAGGACAATTTTATGCTCAAAATGACGATTATGACGCCCAGGGAATGCGACTAAGATTTGGAAAATTAAACCTATGGTTAAGATGCAAGCTAGTGAATGCAAATGATGGACGTTTTGAGCAATTTCAGTTCTAGTTTCTGATAGAGACTTTTTCAAGAAGATATTTGATAGTACGCTAAGATTTCTGGACTTGAATTTTGGTCTGAAATAGGGTTTATTTTGCTTCTAGGAAAATGTGTCGTTTTAGGTGGCAAATGTGTTGCAGTTATCAAATGTGGCGCTACAAATGACAAATGTGATTTAGTTTCACAAATGCGACTTTTAAGATGTCAATTGTAGTTTAATATAGCAGATGTAGCTTTACATATTTCAAATTTGGTTCAGGACAAGCGAATGTGATGTTTGAAGCAGCAAATGCATTATAGAATGCCAAAAAGTCAAATTTTTTATGTTTATGGTCAAAAACCTAAATTTTTGAAAGTTTGATAATTTATTTCTAGATGTTTGGGTGTCATTTGTTTTGTTTAAGTAACCAACAAACACTTGGCAAGCATGATGTTTTGAAAAGTAAACAAGCACACAAGAGAACAAGTACGATACTAGGTTAGGTCAGGACAGTATTTGCTAGACTCCACATGGGTTTCCCCAGCCGCATATCAGTAGTGTGTGAATCTAGAAGCTTGGCTGCACAGGATCCCCCTTACAGTGCACTCTCTTCTTAGGCCAACCAAGCTTCCAACCCCCATGAAACTCCCATGGCATATTGATCACCTCTACTAAAGACTGTGAAGACGTGGAAGGCTTCACACCGACCGATGATGTACTAGAAAATAAAAGGTTTTGGGCTTAGTATACAAGATTTTATAATTCGAGACCCCCATTCGAGTGGCCATACATGGGGCACAAGATTAAGCTATGTTTATGAGGCACTCTAGCCTAAAGAGGTTAAGCTCAACAGGGTTTTAGGGAGTGCTACTTGGTCTGTATGACATCCACACTCGTAATCTTAGGTTTTTCCTTAATATTCACATTTATATACCGGTCGAGGGTAGCTTAGCTTTAGCTCCATTGCTGGTTTGAGTCACATTGGGGTGATGAAATCCCCAGGCAAGCCTAATTTCTATAGGCAATAATCGTTTCTCTTACACCCAGGATCGCATGAATGCGCGAGGGGAGAAGATACTTCGATTATTGCATCAAGGTAACAAAATTTGAAGACACTTGTAAATTTTAATTACCAAATGATAATGTGAGGAGGACACACAAGACACTTTGTTCTTTTTAAAAGTTTACCTTGAACAAAGTTCATTTTAACCATATGAGTTTCAATGCATGCTTGTGTTCATTTTAGCCCAATGACATGAAAATGCAAGTTGTAATTGTAAATTTTAGGCCCAATGAGTGATTCATGTAGATTTGTTGTTTGTTTTAAGCCCCATGAATGAAATATGCAATTTGTTGTTCATTTTAAGACCAAATGAGTGACATGCAAATTATGGTTCATTTTATTCTCATGAGTGTAAATGCAATTTGTTGTTGTTGTTGAAAGCAAACAAAATTGATTATGCCTAAAGAAATGAAAAAGTTTGATTTTTTGTTTCTATAGAAACAATTTTTTAGACTCCCTCCAAGCTGTGCCACATGCTGAAAATAAGAGATTAGTAACTAAAAGAAAAAGTTTAATGACAATAGAAAATTAAAATAGTGATAACTTTATCAAAATTTAATGAAATTTTAAATCGTTTGAATCCATGGAAAGCTAAAAATCAAACCTTCAAAACCCAGAAATTATTTTTTCAATTTTTTTCACGAGAAAATTGTTATAGGCAAAAGAAAACGCGGGTTTTAAAAGCTAGATTAAAAAAAAAATACTAAAATAGACATAACTTTCTCAAATCTTAACAAAATTTTAAACCATTTGAAGTTACAGAAAGCTAAGAATAAGGCCTACAAAACCCAGATGATCATTTTAAAATATTTCATATGCCCATTTTTTTGTGCTAAAAAAAAGATGATGGGATTTCGTATGAATTCTTATCTGTAACCTGCAAAACAACGAAAACAAACAAGAAAACAAACCAATTTCTCTACAAAATTGTAAGATTCACGTCGGGTTCACCAATGTATCTAAGGGTTATTTTCTAAAGGTTAGATTATCAAATATTAAAAGCATACAAACCCAAAGAAGCTATCAAGAACAAAGAAATCCAACATAAATGAAACAAGTATACCTGTCACTCATTGAAGTTTCCATGATTTACCTTCATAGCTTGTTGATTGATGCTCTCATATTGAATGTGCAAGCAATTTGATACCAAAGATTATGCCAAAGTCCTAAACAAGCTTTGAAGGATTTGAACTTTAAATGCCTATGTCTATGAGAAAATGACTCTAATGCTAAAGATAAGTATGCCAAAAACAAAAATGCAAGTTTATGCATGTGCCTGTGTGAGTGTATGTGTCGAAAATGTGAGCAAAATTGGCATTTTATAGACAATGCAATTTTGAATGGATGAACGAGATTGAAGTTTGACAGAAGCTTAAAATTAGAGGTCAAGATTTCATGTGACAATCCCTAATTAGGGTTAGGGAAAAATTATTAAATCAGTGGTCAAGATATCTGAGAATATCGAATCGACGGTCGAGAATAAATGAGATAATTAGTTAAAAGGATAAAGATTTTTTAAAATCATGAAGATAAAGATTGCTTGATTTGTGAAATTCAAAAAATCAAAAAGATAAGAGTTGAACTGAAAAAGCAGATTTGGAAAATCAAGAATTTGCTCAATTACTTGATTTTTGGAAGAGGATTACCATTTTGAATTAAATTAATTCAAAATATGGATTTTGTGTGATAGTAAATAATCGATTTTCAGATTATTTACCAAAATGAACTGATAGTTAATAAAGTGAGATCATTTTAAATAATTTATTTATTTAAAATGAAAGAAATGTTAAATTAGGCAATTAAATAATTGAAGATAATTATTTAATTTAGAGGATTATGACCAATAATTAAATAAATTAATAAATTCATTTAATTGTGAGAATTAGTGACATATTAAATAAATAAATAAAATTCATTTATTTAATAATTAAGAAGACATAAATGAATAAAGGTAATTAAATAAATTAATTTAATTGTAAGAAGATAATAGACCATTAGTGACGTATTGAATAAATAAATAAAATTTATTTATTTAATAATCATGAAGAATAAAAGAGATATGAATTAATTAAATAATTATGTATTATTTAATTAATAGTTGAATGTGGACTAAGGACATAATTAAATGTCATCATTATGCTAGGATGAAAGTGGTAAAAATAGAGCTTGCAAGACTAGGTCATTTTTATGTGTCTACACTTTTGGAGCGGGGAGGACCTCTTCGTTGTTGATTATTTTGGACTGCGTTTAGCCTTTGGTTTTGGTCTTGTGTCTATGTGTTTGGTGTATTGAATGCATTTAATGAGGAAGGACCTTTAGTTTGAATGGTAGGACCTTTGGTTACCAAGTTGGCATCAACAACTCCGTCATTTGTGACATTTTTGTTTTGGGACCAGTATTTTCTCTTGTCATTGTTTTGCTTCAAATTTTCTTTGTTTACTTTGAATTGTCCCTTGGAAATAAGACCTTTCTCAATAAGGACACCTTTCTCAAGAATTTCCTCAAAGGTTTTACAAAATTGGATTTGAATTTGACTCATCAATTCTCCATTAAGGTTTTCCATGAACATGGTGACAAGTTTTCTTTCAGGAATGTGAGAAGGGAATTTGCTAACCAAACCTCACCATCTCTGGTAAAATGAGGTAAGTTGTTCCCCTTCTTGTTTGGATGTGCTCAATGTTGCAAGGGTGACATCATTCTTAATGTTGAAGGAAAAATGATTGGTGAATTTGTCGACTAGTTCACCCCATGTTCTGATTCCTGGAGGAAGGTGTGCAAACCAATCTAAGGCTGGTCCTGTGAGGCTTCACAGGAATAGTCTCATCAGATAGGTGGGGTCATATGAGACTTCCATACATGATGTGTTGAATTATCGAATGTGCTCTATTGGATCCCCTGTCCCCTTATACTTATGAAAATATGGTGTTTTGAAATGAGGGGGAAAGGGTGGCATGTATAGGTTCCGATCAAATGGAAAGGGGAAAAATTCCTCCACATAATAGGTCTTCTTGTTGGTTCCCATTTTCATTTTTTTCATCTGTTGTTGAAGAGTCTTCACTTGTATCAAAAAGTCAAAGATTGGTGTTGCATTGTTTTGGTTTGGTGTCATGATGTTGGTATTGAGGTCATATGTTGAATTTAAGTTGGGATTGATGTTTTGTGATGTATAACTTTGATTTCCATATTTGTTTTTGTTATTTTTATTAGGGATGAAGTTGGTATTTTGGGTTTGTTCCAAAGGTCATGTTTGCATGTGGTGTGGTATTTTGAGGTGTAGACCCTTGATTTATGCCTTGGTTTTGAAAATTTTGTCCTTGATTTTCATTTTTAAAGGGGGGTGTAGGTCCTTGGTTGATGTTTTGAAAAGAAGGTGTAGGCCCTTGATTAGTATTTGAAGGTGTAGGTCCTTGATTGGAATTTTGGAATGATAGAAGGGACCTTTGATTAGTGTTTTGAAGTGATAGAATAGAACCTTGATTGTTGTTTTGAAGTGATGGAACATCCCCTTAATTGTTGTTTTGAAGTGATGGAATAGCCCCTTGATTATTGTTTTGATTTGGGGTCCTTTGTGAGATAACGCGAATCCTTCTTGATTTAGTTGGTGGGTTTTGACTTGATGAAGGGGCATCTTGAAATTGGAATAAGGAACCTTGATTTGTGTTTTGAAGTGTAGATTTAGGACCTTGGTTTTCATTTTGGGTCAAAGGGATAGGACCTTGTGATGTGGAACCTTGATTTGTATTTTTTGATGTGGACTTAGGACCTTGATTTGCATTTTTTATCAAAGGAGTGTGACCTTGTAATATGGAACATTGATTTGTGTTTTGTTGGAAAGGGGGGTTTGTGAAGGTCTTTCTCATGGTATTTGAGGGACTCGCAAGTTTGAAATTTTTTCCTTGTGTAGTAGTATGGGTTACCTTGTTTGGGATGTGTGTGATAGGGTTAGTCATGTGTGTGGTTGTCCCAAGGGATACATTTTTCATTTATTGTGATGAAGGAATGGCAAATGCAAATGGGTTTTCAGTTTCTTCCTCTGTAATGGTTGATACATCAAAGCATTGAGGTAATTTGGCACCCTTTTAGCTAGTGCATAGAAATATATGTTAGGGTTGGCACTAACAAGTTGATCAATCATGCTTAAAACTCTTGGGTCTTGATAGGCTCTTTCAATTTCTTGAGGGGTCAATTGCTTGTTGAATTCTTCAAGGTTCAAGTTTTCTCATGTTTTGTCTCCTAGTGTTGTGTCTCTTAGAGGTGTAGAATGATTTGAATCCATTCCAAGGGTGGTGTCATGAAAGGGGTTACCTGAAAAATCCATGTCATTTCTCTTGAATTGTGACCTTGTTCTAACCATGTGAGACTTTTGCAAGTTGAAAGATGATGATGAAACTATGCTATGTTTTTGGATTTTCTTGAGTATAACGATAATGAGGTTAATGCAAGATGAGGATGAATCTATGTTTTTGGATTTTTCTTCTTTTTGGATTTTTAGATATGAGCATGCAAGGATGATAATGATGAAGCTAAATGTTGATCAAGGATAATGGTAAAATGACTAAGTGATACTAAATTGAAGATCAAGGTATGAATGCAACTAAGGTTAAGATGCAACTAATGGATGCAAAAGGATATGAAAGGTTGACTAATTGGAAATATTTTTAGGGAAAATGAACTATTTTTTTGTGTTTTTGGGATAAAGATGCAAAGTGCAATCTAGAATAAAGATCAAAGTTTGGAAAGATAATGAAAGGGGATGTAATATGAGTCTAATTGATGCAAAGGAATCCTAAATTTTTAAACAAAGGATAGAAATAAAGCTAATGTGAACCCAAGGTAATAATTCCAAATGTCATTGACCATAAGAGGATAATTTTGACAAAGTAGAGTCAAGGCTAGGGCACAAGCTTAAGACTCAAATTTGATAGGGTGACAATGACAAGGATTGAAAAAGTGAAGGATAATGGTCAATGACAAATAGAATTTAAAACCAAGGATTTTCCAAGAGCTCAAAGGTCTTCCTATGTTCAAAATAGGAAGGTCAAAGTGCAACCTAAGGATGCAATGAAATTTGATGAAGGAAAATGTAACCTATAATGCAATGTTTACCTAAATGGAAATGCTATAATGAAGTGATGAAGCATGCACATCTCTAGTTTATCAGTCAAAGGTCACTTTGAAAAAAATTGATCAGATTTTGGACAAAGATTTTGAGAGTTTTTGTTTAGTAGACAATTGTAGCTCTATTTTCTACAAATGCGTCACACAGTTGTGGTTTAGTTTATCAGATGCGGCTATGTTTTCAACAAATGCAGTGTGAGCAGATAGTTGTGGTTTTCTAGTTCTCAGTTGTGGTTCATAGTATCAGATGCAGCTCTGTGTTTGACATTTGTGATTTTCCAAAATGTTGTCTTAGTAATTTTGATGTTTTTGTATTGGTTTTTGATGGAATTTTGAATGTTCTGGATGAAATGTGATTGGAAAACATAGAAAAAACTATCAAGAACTTTTTTTTGGTTTGGTTTTTGGATAACAAGCACAAATCCTATGGTAGGCAAGGATAATATTCATCGGGTTCCCACTTGGATTTCTCTAGCCGCGCCTATTCAGAGTGGATAGCCTAGGAACTTGGTAGCACTGGCTCCCCTCCATGACACTCACTTCTTGGGAATATAAAGTTTCAAATTCCCTAAGACCACAAGGATCTCAAGAAATTTTCCATCTTTACAATGAACCGCGAAAATGTGGGACGGCTTTAGAGGTCTGATCTCCTGCACTAGCAAATAGAAGGATTTTGTATTTCTACACAAAATTTTCTAGTAAGGGCATTTGGTTCAAGGGCTACTGTGATAAACTCCCTCAAGAAGTCTCCCAACCCTTAGAACAAGGGATTTTTTCATCATAAAGATGGGTGATCCCACAATACTGTTTTATATTTTTTGGCCAAACTAGACACTTAACTGATTTTTTCTAACTAAATCTTCACTTTCGGGCATGTATAGTAGCTAAACCGTGAGGAATTTGAACATGATGAAAACTAGTGATTTGTGACATTTTTTCTGTAGATTCTAAATAAATTTTTTCCAAAAAATTTGGAATTTGATTGCATTTCTTTTTCCATCTCCTTCAAAAACTAGTTTTTTTGGTAAACACCATTTTTAAGGAGTGATGCTCACTATATACAACATAACGTTTTTTCAATGAAGGATAAAATTCTAATTTTTTCAAATTTAGATTTGTAACTATGATATCTAGCACTTTCATTTGGTTTCATAGTGTTTTATTGAATATATTTTCCTTAATAAAGTTTTGAAGTCAAACCAATTATAATTCAGACATAGGCATACCTTATATAACATAACTTTTTTTGCATGTATCAAAATTCAATTTTATTTTTTTGTTGGATCAAGGACTTCAATATCTAGTGCACTGATATTTTTCATTTTTTTTTTTGAAAATCTTCTATTTTTCCACATGTGTAGAATAGAGAGCTTGATTTTCGATGAAAACCCTACATTCACAAATATATATATATAATAATAAAATTGAATTTATTTAAAATTATACTTTTGGGGAAGCTTATAATAAGGACTACATACTCACAAAAAAATAAATTTTAAATTAATTCATTTGATCACCCAAAATATAAATCAAAAGTTGTTTTTTATCAGCATTTTGATGGGTGTAAAGGAGACTTCGTTATAGGTATGGTTTAAAACTAACGAGGTTTTATCCAAGGAGGTTTGATCTAAGGTGGTTTGATCAAACCATCTTCAATTGGAATCCTTTAAATGGAACTTTTCAAGGATTAAATCATTATATTTTCTAAAAATATGTGATTATAGAAAAAATTAGGATCTCTGAGAAAGTGTAAACCAACATTGTGGGATCACCTAGTCTATACTAGGGGAGAGCTATAACATATTGCTTCTCATTGATTGAAAACTTTCCTTGCAATAACAAATTTATATAGTGGTTTGGAAGAGCTTGGCTTTAGCCCATTACCGCTTGGGTCGTTCCCACCTTTCGAAGAGGGGTGGCAGGCCCTCTAAGGGATAAACACAAAAATAGATGGGTTTGGTTTTCGAATCACCATGTTTGCACAAGGTGGGAGCATAATACCTACCATATTACAAGCACAAAAAATAGTGATTTATTAACCCCCTAGTTAAATCTATGTGAAAAAAGATAGTTGTTCTTTTTAAGCACCAATTGAAGTGTTTGCTATACTAAAAGACAATCGGTTTTAAAAATTAGATCTTCAAGAAACATCCTGCACCAAATGTCATTAGTAGATTTAAGCCTCCATTCTTTGATAAATGTGTGTTTATGCTTTCACCTTTCCTTCACCAAAGCCAAATTAAAAAAATTAGTCTTGCAATAAAATAAAACTAAACTAAAAAGGGAAACAACATTTAATTTAAAATCTAAACTAAGTAAAATTAAATCAAAATCTAATAACAAATCTAAAAAGAAAAATGAAAATCGCTGAAACTGAAATGAAAAGAGCTCAATTTTTTTTGTTGCTTCAAAAGAAGTAGCTTTTGGGAGCTCCACTCCAAATCCACATGCTACAAATAGAAAATTAGTAACCAGAAAACACTACTCTACTTGGAAAACTCAAAAGAAAAATTGAAAATTTGGTAAAACTAGAACTTTATACCGAGCAGATAAATGCGTCGTTCCATGCAACAATTGTGTGACTGTGTTGCATTGCACCAAAG